>SEYY01004657.1:7500-27780 GCA_009176605.1 Armadillidium nasatum
AATATATATATATATATATATATATATATATATATATATATATATATATATATATATATATATATATATATATATATATATATATATATATATATATAATGAACCGACCGGGGCCCCGGCCCCGGCTAAAAATCGGGGAAAACCGGGGTTGCCGGCCGGGGTTATAATGGCAAATTATACAAAAAAATTTTTTTTTTTTTACATTTTCAGCAGATTCTGCTGAAACTTTCAGTGTATATACATTTTTTACCCGTAAGAAAAGTCCATTTCTAGCGTTTTTACGAGTCTATTACGGTTAAAAGTTTTTTTTTTTTTTTTTTTTGGGGGGGGAAATTTTACCCTTTTTCAATAGAATGGCGGTGCCAAACCACTTTTTAGAATGAGCTGAAAGTTGGACTATTTATTCAAAATTATTTGGGCTACAAAAGCCTTTAATAGACTTTTGTTCCCAGAGTTATAGAAAAAATGTTATAAGCCAAAAACTGACCAACTATAGAAAAAAAAAATTTTTTTGAAATAAAAAAATCCACCTTTTCAGACAAAATCTTTTTTAAAAAAATACAACTATAACATTTCCTATTTTTGGTGTGTATAGAGGAGGGGTGGGGCTACAAATTCCTCTATGTACTTTATTCGATGAGATTCGTTGGTTTTGAGATATAGCCTTCAAAAAGGTCCATTTTTGGCCAAATTTCAAAAATTCCCAAAGTTTGAGAGGCTATATCTCGCTTCAAACGAAGGGCATTTAAAAATGCACTAAATAAAAATTGTTGCCCTGTTCCTCTTCTAAACAATATTCACAAAAAAAAAAAAAAAAAAAAAATAGTAGGTAGCGTTTTTATTTAAATAATTTTTTTTTTTTTTTTTTTTTTTTTTTTTTTTGCAAAAAAAATTTCAAGTGCTTATAACTTTTTTTCTAGACGTGAAATCAAAAATCTATTCCCACCAACGCAAGAAATTGGGGCAAAGGTATTCAGTTAAATTTTCAGCTCATGTGGACCAGTGGTTTGACCCAGTTATTCATTTTTTTCAACTTTGGGTCCAAATAAATTTCAAACCGTTATAGACTCAAAAAAAATGCTCGAAATCAACTCAGAATTCGTGAAAAAATTCACATACTTTGAAAATTTCAGCTCAATCAGTCAAATAATAAAAAAAAATTTCAAACAAAATATACGAAAATTAGGATTTTTTTTTTTTCTGTTTCTTTTGACCGCTCCTTTTCTGCTAGTGAATGTTCATCTTTGTGTTTTGATTTTAGATACTCCAAAAAGATTTGGTTGAAATTTTTTTTTACTTGTAGCACCCGGAGGTTCTCTTCTAATTTTCTGACTGCAGATGTTAACATTTAGCTATTTCGAGCCTATCCTGAAACATTGTAAAGTATTCAAATACTGCAGAAGCTGATCTTTTAGCCATATTGACTGAAAGTATAAACAAAATAATAATTTTTAAATAATGCAGCTAAATGATACAAGTTTGTTACATAGCAATAAAATAACAATGTTATGTATATATACAGGTTAAATTGAAAATTTTATATCTTACATTTTTTCAAACTTTACCTCTGGGTCTTACCTAGGTAAACGTGTTAAATCACTATTATGAATTAGAATAATTTTTTTTTTTTTAATTTTCTGATTTTTTTTTTTAGAGAAAATGCATATAATCATTAATTTAAGTGAATGTTGCCTATTCTACCCTTCCTTACAATTAAATAAACCTTATATCTAATTTTCTTAACCTAAAATTTCAGTGCTTTTGACCTCTTTACAAATTTTAGGAAACTCCGGCCAAAACCCCGGCCCCGGCCCCAGCCAAATTCCAGCCCCGGTCGGTCCCTATATATATATATATATATATATATATATATATTATATATATATATATATATATATATATATATATATATATATATATTATATATATATGAACTGACTGGCCATTTTACTGACCCTGACCCTGGCTAAAAATCAGGGAAAACTGGGGTTTGCCTTCCGGGGTTTGGCAAATTGTACTTAAGGGAACAGATTAATTTAAATTTTTTTTTTTTACAATTTTCAGCCGATTCTCTTGAAATTTTCATAGTATATAGTTTTTATCCCATTTCTAGTGTGTTTGAGTTTATAATGAATGGAGGAGCCAAACCACTTTTTGAAAAGACCTGAAATTTGAACTAAATTCAGAATTTTATGAGATACAAAACTTCTAACAGATTTATGTTCCCAGAGTTATAGAAAAAATGTTATAAGCCAAAAACTAACCAACTTTCAAAAAAAAAAAAAAAAAAACGAACGAAAGAAAAAAAAAACTACAACTATAACATTTCTTATTTTTGGTAAGTGTATTCAGTTGAGATGGGACTACAAATTCCTCTCTATACTTTATTCGATGCAATTCATTGGTTTTGAGATATATAGCCTCTCAAAAAGGTCAATTTTTGACCAAATTTCAAAACTTCTCAAAATTTGAGAGGCTATATCTCTCTTCAAACAAATAGCATTTAATTATGCACTAAATAAAAGTTGTTTCCTTGTCCCTCTAAACAATATCCAAAAATAAAAAAATTAGTAGGTAGGTTTTTTTTTTTTTTTTAATTTTTTTCTCTGAAAGTACGATTTTTGCAAATTTTTTTTTCAAGTGCTTATAATTTTTTTCTAGATGTGATATCAAAAATCTGTTGCCTCCAGTGCAAGAAATTGGAGTTAAGATTATTCAGTTAAATTTTCAGATCATGTGGACCAGTGGTTTGACCCAGCTATTCATTTTTTTCATCTTTGTGTCAAAATAACTCAATCACTATTTATAGGCTCAGAAAAATGCTTGAAATCAACTCAGAACTCAGTCAAATGATAAAAAAAAATTTCAAACAAAATAAATGAAAATTAAGATTTTTTTCTTGTTTTTTCAACATTTTCTTTTCTGTTTCTTTTGAACGCTCCTTTTCTGCTAGTGAATGTTTATTTTTGTGTTTTGATTTTAGATGTCCCACAAAGATTTGGTTGAAAATTTTTTACTTGTGGCACCTGGAGGTTCCCCTTCTAATTTTCTGACTGCAGATGTTACATTTAACTATTTCAAGCCTATTCTGAAACATTGTAAAGTACTCCCATACTGCTGAAGCTGATCTTTAGCCATATTGACTGAAAGTATAAACAAATTAATAATGTTGAAATAATGTAGCTAAATGATGCAAGTTTGATACATGTTATGGATAAATACAGTTTAAATTGATAATTTTGTATCTTACTTTTTTTAAAACTTTACGTTAAGGTCTTACCTAGGTAAACCTGTTGAATCCCTTTTTTAGAGTTCCAAGTCTAGCTTCGACTCCAGCTCCACCAAAATCTTACGGCTCCCATCTCTAGCTCCCCAGCCCTGTAATTAACAAAGTAATAAGTAAGTTATGGCTTACAAGATAAATATTAATTTAAGTTCTGGCAATATGGTTCATCAGTTTTGGTAACTGGCTTTATGTACATTTTATTGCCGCATATGAAAGCCATGATAGGGTTTTTGTTAATGGTGAAAAGTATAGTTATTTGTTACATAAATAAATGATATAAGCCTTTCTGGCACTTGTTTTTGTTTCTATTATTTTTATTGTATTTACTGTGTTCTCTGCAAAAATGGTTAAAATTGGTTAATGTCACTAAAGAATTACCTTTGTTTTTTTTATTGATTTTAGAGCTAATGTTTTCTCATATTTATGTAAGGAATTAAATGAAGATAAATACACTGATACTATTTTATTTATATAAGTTGTGGATAGATACTAAAATTTTAAACCACCACCCGATTCTGAGCATTCATACTATACCTCTAGAATTTACCGATATGAATACCAGTTTTTTTACTGAACTTAAGATGGTTGAAACAAAATATAAAATATTCAATGACCATAAAATTTAATTTTTCTGCTATCTGTAACATTTAGTTACTTTGAAGTCACATTGCTAAACAAAACTACTGATATATAGGTAATATAGGGTTCGTGCCACCAAGACTTTACAGCCGACATAGTCTAGTGCATTGTCTATTTCATTAATTCTGCAATATTCACAGTCTTTATTGAACAATACCTCTCATCTTTTAGACCTCGCCTCTTATTCTTGACAGAAACTCAACTTTAGCATTTTGACAGCAAACCATTTTCTGTTTCCTCTTACTGTCTCTATCTTCTGTTTTCAGCCAAAGGAGATAGTTGTGTATATGTGTGCAATGATATTGTCTGCTCTTGTGTCTCTAATTTGGAATCTTTTGAAATTTCTACCTTGTGGCTTAAGTTCTCTTATTACCATTTATTTGTTATGTTTATCTTCTAATTCTACTGATTATCTAAAACTAACATAGAGCACATTCTCACTTTTTCTCCTTCAGAAATCATCATAGAAGATGATTTCTGTGTTCACCACTGCCAATGGCTTTCTTCTAATTCTCAAGCCAGTGAACATATCCTTCAATTTTCTATCCAAAATGACCTTGGAGATGAACCCAACATTCTAGCCCTTTATTTAAAACTTCTAATCCTTCTCCTTATACTGTCAAACCCAATCCTTCCCTGGATTCTTCCTGTCACCTTATCTCTGTATCCTCCTCAAGTGTACTGCAAGAAAGACTTATTGTGAGAAAATTTTTCTGAAATTTTGGTGTGCAAGCTGGTTGGACTTGGATTGTACTTCTTTGATTTCCCATGGAATGATTAACACTTTTGTGGGAAGGGTCCCTTGGAGTGTGTAGAGCACATTACTAAGATGATTCTCTGTATCATGAAGACTTACATTCTATAATCTTTCCCTTTTACTAAACCTTGGTTTAACTTTTCTTGTTCTCATTTCATCCTGGAAATGTGCAAAATCTATTCTTCATAACACCAAAATCTCATTTTTCAGCCCAAAATGCAATAATTTTAATTGCTTTTCTTTCCTATACTTTCTTTCATTTTTCAAAATATATCAACTCAAATTGCTTCTTCCTCTTTGTATCTTCTTTCAGCACAACAGCCATTTTACCTTCTTCTAAAGCTGAACTCTTCACTCAAATGTTTGTCACTAATTCAGCTTTAGATGATTTTGGAGCTATACCTCTTCCTTCAGCCATCCCAACTTATTTATGCCTACAATTGTAATTTCTTCAAAGGATGCCATTTCTCCTCTCTCTCTGAATCTAACACAAAGAAGGAATGCAGTCCTGATGGTATCTCTTCTGTGGTTCTCAAAATTTATTTATTTATTTTTTTTTTGTTTTACCTTGCACCCTACCATTTTTTCTTTTCTCTTTTTTATTCAACCTTCCCTTCTTGCTGGAAATGTACTCTCATTCAGCCAGTGCTGAAAAAGTGGAGCCCCTCTCAACCTTCCAATTACTTCAATCTTCATTTTTCTAAAGTTTCCTGTTAAGGTTTAGAAACATCAAAGCATATATAATTATATAATCAAATATAATTAGGTCACTTATTTAAATAACTTACAGTAACTCCATTTAAATGCATTTATGGGAAGTTATTAATTTTTTAAGAATAAAAACAATGGGAATATTAAATGTAATTATCTTATATATGTTTTCATTGAAGAAACATCCAGATTCACCAAGTGAGGATCTAAATGATTCAATAAATTTATGGTGGGTGAGTTTCTCACAACTATCTTCTGTATCAAAATTATCCTTAAACCCTGACAGTGTTCTGATTTCATTTTATGTATAGTTTTCAAACATTATGTGTATGTTTTATGTATAGTTTTCAAACATTATTTGTACGGTATATTAAATCCTCAGCCTGTAGGTTTGAATTGCTGTTTTTTCATAGAAATATTTTTAAAACAAATTTTTTTTTTTTTTTTAAAGTCAAGAAAAGGATTACATCTTTGGTTATAATTTTTTAATTTTGTACAAAAACAGAATAATATCAAAATATAATTTTGTAAAAAGAGTAGGAAAAAAATGATGATCTCACATGGATTGGCCATATATATATATATATATATATATATATATATATATATATATATATATATATATATATATATATATATATATATATATATATATATATATATATATTATATATATATATATATATATATATATATATATATATATATATATATATATATATATTATATATATATATATATATATATATATATATATATATATATATATATATATATATATATATATATATATATTAGGCATGAAGTGAAGTATCAGTATTGGTAAAATTTATGATATCATGTATAGAAATGTAAAAGTTTTGTAAGAATGTGTAAGAAACAATTGGTACCAAACCAATATTGATACCATAATTTTGCATCAAAGGAAACTGTTTCTCAAGAAAGAAGTTGCTCTTTGACTGAAGTTTGTCATTTTAAATTTTATTATTATTATTATTATTATTATTATTAAATAGTATTAAAAGTCACATTTCCACAGGATTGAGTGGGTATATATTTTTGTTACAGGGTGGATACAAATTATACTGACAAGCCTTAAGATGTTATTTAATGCACAATAGTGGGTAAATCATTTTTAATGAATGTAGGTTAGGGGATAATACAGATACTCACATGTGGAGGTATATGTGATATGTGGCAACTGGTGAATGGGTGGAATGTAAGGTAAGCATAAGCTTGTTTAACTCAGATGACTGCTTAGAAACTGCTGCAAAATTATGATACGTTTTGCAGCACTGTAGAACTCTTAGCATGAGTGAATACTGAGGTATCTTCCCCTACAGTAATATAACTAACAATATTACTATCTTAAAGAATAAAAGTAAAACTCTAAAAACCATCTAAAGATAAGAAAAACAATGAAATCATGAATAACAAACAAGAAATAAAAATGAAATTAAGAATAACAAAAATTTATGTATTACAGAATATCTACCCATATTTAACTCTTATAATTTTGTTATAGGTTACTTTTTTTTTTTAGAAACAAATATAAATAAACCCTTTTTATAACTTTTAAGGAAAATTTCATCCATTTCTGGTACAGGAGTTTACATTATTAAAGAAAATGTCAACTATATATATATATATATATATATATATATATATATATATATATATATATATATATATATATATATATATATATATATATATATATATATATATATATATATATATATATATCCTCCGGTGGTCAAAGGCCAGAGGCCTACCAAATTCCACCGGAGTTGGGAAAGATCTATATCATGGTCGATGGAGGCCGACGTGTCTAGATACACGGCATTGGAAAGTATGTAAGTTAAAGGAAGTTGGGAAAACAGATAAAGGGAGTGTGTTCCAGAGTTTACCAGTAGAGTATATGTAAGATTGAGCATAACGGTTAAGTCTGGATTTGGAGAGTTGGACAGAGTAAAATGAGACACTGTTAAGGAGAGATACCACCTCTTTTACAACCTTTCAACCCTCTCAATATGAAGACCAAAGACTCGGTAGTCAACAGCACTTTCCCCTCTCTTACTTTAGTTACACAACAGATAAGCTAGACACTCAGGTCTGGTTTTAGGATCCTCATGTTACAAGCTTCTCCACCCTTAATGTGGCCTGGGTGAATCAAAGAAGAATTGCCAATGAAACTGCCAATACCTATGACTTATGACTCTCGTGACTCTACAGATGACTTTACAAAAATTAGAACATTTAAAAAAAAAAAAAACAGGAAAACGCAGGGTACTACCTACTAAATGAAGACACACCCCTCTAATATATAAATTTACTGAAATATAAATACACTCAAAAAATTTACTAATAAAAAAAATGTGTGAACCAGAATTGTTATGACCACAACCCACTATTAGGCGTATACAAAAATATAAATATTTTTTATATGCGAAAGTGACTTACAATGAAATATTTCAATTTCATACACAGATATAAATATCTCTGTAGTGCTTAATTTTACAAAGGTTTATCTCATATACAAATATAAATATTTGTATATGATTTATTCAATAATTGCAACTTCATACACAGATATGATTATTTATGTATTGTGCAACTAATGATTCCCTATTAATAAAATCTATTGGTATACACGGATTTAGAAATTATTATCTCATATACAAATATAAATATTTGTATATGACTTATTCAATAATTGCAACTTCACACACAAATATGATTATTTATGTATGGTGCAACTAATGAATCCCTATCAGTAACAAAAGCTAATGGCATACACAGATATGAATATCTGTGTAGTGCTGAGTTATACAGAGTTTGTCTCATACACAAATATAAATATTTGTATATGGTTTATCCAATAAACTTCTACAATATATGAAAATATGAATTAATGAGAATGATATCACATACACAAATATGAATATTTGTGTAGGTGCTTAATCATATGAAATACAAGTTATTTATGAATGAGTGGTATATGTACTTAACTAGTGATTTGCCAGAGGAGCTCGTTTGGTTCTCTTGCCTGCTCAATTGCGATTGAGTTAAAATAATTTTTAGCTATGGAATCTCACACTACTCATCTGGCCTTGACACCAGTCAAATCCAATCCAATAAGAGTTCCCAATTTGTAACTGACTCCGAAATTTGTACCTAAAGGGGTATGGTTATTAAGTTAAATGAATCTAAACATTAACCCATCCCAATAGTTGTATTCACATGTCTAACCCTCCTATTAATGTAAGGATATGTAGTGGTAAACTTACCCTTGCAAGGGAGATGAAATTGATATTTCCAATTCTGGATACTTCCTGTATTGAATATTTTATAATATTTTCTGTGTTAAATCAATAAATTATTTACTATCTGCAAAGGAAAGAAAAGCTGATTTAACATCTGTCAAACATACATCCAAGTCATAACTAAATAATAAATGATATTTAGATCCATTAAACAAAAAGGAAATGAAGGGGAGTTCTGATTGTAAGTATAGGGTTGGGTGCCCTATTTGCAAATTTCTACAACACCGTAGGAAGGCGTGTTGCACGAGCTCTTCTCAATGGAAGAGGTATGCAATGAGAGAGTTCAGAAGAGCAGTGTCTGTTGTAATAGCGATAGTAAAGAGAGAGTGACGCAACAATTCGACAGGCAGAAAGAGATTGAAGAGAGTTAGTTAGAGCAGGAGAGTTGATGAGACGAAATGCCCTAGACTCCACCTTCTCTAGGAGAGCTGTGTGTGTGAAACCACCCCAGATGTGCGAAGCATACTCCATACAGGGGCGAACAACACCCCTATACAGAGCAAGCAGCTGGAGTGGCGTGAAGTAATTCTGAAAGCGCCTCAGAACACCCAACCTCTTAGAAGCTTGTTTAGAAAGAGAAGTAATGTGATCTTTCCAAGAAAAATCACGAGAAAAAAAACACCAAGAATGTTAAGAACAGATGAAGGGCTTGAGTTGTGTGTTTTCGAAGAAGATATATAGTTGTGTGGAAGATTGTGTCTAGTGGAGAGATGAAGGAATTGAGGTTTTGAGGCATTGAAAACAACCATATTTTATCTGCCCCAATTTGAAATAGTGAAAGATCAGAGGTTAGTTGCTCCAAGGCTACCCTTCTCAAGTCTATCAACTGCTGTTGGGTGGGACGTTTTTCAAACTGGAAGGAATAATGAAGGGTGGAATCATCAGCATAGGAGTGGATAGGAGATGAGGTAATAGAGAGGTCATCATTAATGAAAAGTAGAAAAAGTGTTGGGGATAGGACAGAACCCTGAGGAACACCACTATTAATAGATTTAAAGGAAGAACAGTGGCTGTCTACAACAGCTGCTATAGAACGACCAGAAAGGAAATTAGTGAGAAGATCACAGAGAGAAGGATAGATACCGAAAGAGGGAAGTTTGGAAATCAAAGCTTTGTGCCAGACTCTATCGAAGGCTTTCGATATGTCCAGCGCGACAGCAAAAGATTCTCCGAAATGCCGAAGAGCAGAGGACCAAGAGTCAGAGAGAAGGGAAAGGAGATCACCCGTACAGCGTTTCTTATGAAAGCCATACTGGCGATCTGAGATAAGATTAGAAGAATTGAGATGTTTCCAAATCATCCTGTTAATGATAGATTCAAAAACTTTAGAGTGAACGGAGGTCAAAGAAATAGGACAGTAGTTGGAGGGTTGAGAGGGGTCCCAATTCTTTGGCACAGGCTGAATGAGTGCACGTTTCCAGCAAGAAGGGAAGGTTGAAGTAGAGAGGCAAAGACGAAATAGTTTATCGAGGCACAGTGTAGGGGAGAAGAAAATGTATTATTGTATAAGTGATGACAATACACCTCTTGGCACCCGAGAGGAAACTTCGCTAAAAACTTAAAAGTACCCCACACCACAATACACTTTTAAAGAGTCACACTTACCGAACTTGGAAGATAGGATAGATTTAGTTCACCTAGTCTTCTCAAATCTTAACATAAAGTGTAACACTCAAAATGGACTCGCAAAGTCTGAGAAAAAAACTACTAACAGGTATTTGTGAGGCAAGGTAAGGTAATAAATTCCACTTTGTTCCATAATTGATTTTAATAGTTATTAATTATTTTTAACAAACACAAAAAAAAGAAACTCTTAACAGATGTTTAACTGGTCGATCCCAGTTACAAAAATAAAAAAATATTTGTGTTTAACTAATTCTCATCTCTTTCAGTGAAATGGAATGTATGAAGGCAATGTAATGAGTCCCAGAGTGTGATGGAAAGACTAGGGAAAGAAGTTGTTAGTAAGGACAGACTAAGAAGAATCGTACAATTAATATAAGTTCCTTATCTGAATTATTTATTTCTTTTTCCGAGTTGTACCAATTTGTATTTGGTAATAAACATTGATTGATGCCAATACACGAAATAGAGTTTTCCACCAACAAAGCTCTTTAGATTCAAAATCCCAACATAAAAAACCTGAAAGTTTATGAGATCATACATTTTAACACATTTTTAATGTAACTTCTCCAATATGAGCTCAAATATATGTTTAAATAAATATTTTCACTATAATATATATGCAATTTATATTTGACCTTATGAAAGGAATAACCAATTAGTTATTCTGAAGGTTTTATGATGTGCTCCCCTTTTCTTCTTTGTTCCACCTTCGATTTTCTAGTTTTATGTTTAATCTATAAAGAGTAATTATTTTATTACATTGATTTTACTTTTTAATACAATACACACACTATTATTTACACAAAGAACCTTATGATAATTTCTATGTTTCACCATATTATTATTATTCTTTAAAGAAGGTTTTTATTATTTTATTAATTTTCTATTACCTGGTCTTACAAAAAGAGTTATATTGTCAGATAGAATATTCCTTTTTATCTCCAGGTAATTCCAGTTTTTCACTAAAGTCAAATTCAGGTAGGTTTTCACAATCAGTATGGTCAGAATCAGGTTTTTGTCATAAATTTTACTTTTAGATATTTTTAATTATTAGTAAGATAAAGATCACAAAAATATTATTAGAACTCCTAAAATATATAAATGACATATAAAATTGTGTATGATTACAATTGTTTTGATAAATGAACATAAAAAAAATAATTTATTCTATCTACTACAGACAATGGTGAGGAGGGGGACTCTTTCGAGTTAACTGCTCAACCATTGTCTTCCACTCCATTACAACGGTGCAAGCTCGGAAGCACAAGTTTTGAGAACCACAGCAGGAATACCATCAGGACCATACCCCTTCTTAGTATTAAGCTCAGAGAGAGCAGAAATGACATCTTTAGAAGAAATTCTAATTTTAGGCATAATTGAGTTAGAGGGGGTTGAAGGAAGGAGGAATAGCTCTGGAATCGTCTAAGGTTGAATTAGAGGCAAAAGTTTGAGCAAAGAGTTCAGCTTTAGAAGAAGGTAAAACAGCAGTTGTGCCATCTGAAGATATTAAAGGAGGGAAAGAGGAAGAAGCAAAGTTAGAGTTGACATTTTTTGCAAAATGCCAAAAAGAAAGTGAAGAAGAGGAACCAGAAAGATTATTGCATTTTCTACGGAGAAATGAGTTTTTAGTGTTAAAATATATATATATATATATATATATATATATATATATATATATATATATATATATATATATATATATATATATATATATATATATATATATATATATATATATATATATATATATATATATATATATATATATATATATATATATATATATATATATCAAAAAGTTTTTCTCTCTCTCTCTCTCTAATATTGTGCTTTAGAAATTATTAACTTAAATTTAAATAGAGAAATGATCTGAAAAACTATTAAATACTCTTTTATTATTATTATTTATTTTCCCTCATTCTCTCAATTTTATAGTCCGAATTTTTTCTAATATTAGTTTTAAGAATGTATTGCAAAATATACTGTGTTAATTAGCATTATTTTGACTAGCAAATTATTAAAAATTTGATGTGCTTATCTCTGAATTTTATTACTTTCAGGATTTATAATAAGGCAGAATTCCAAAATTTTTAATTTTTGTAAGATTTTAAAGCAAGATTACAAAAATTTTTAATGATAATTTGATTTAAAGTGACATGTAAGCGCAGCAGTGCTGATAACTAAATATGGATGCACGTATCAATATCAAAGTTGAAGCAGAGCAATTAAATCCATCAGAAAATTTGATTCAACAAGAACAGGATTGGCAAGTGAGTAAATGTACCTGTACTAATGCATTTTCTTCCATTGGTTATTTTAAAAACAAGAATATTTTTATTTTTAGTAGTAGTAATAACAGTACTTCAGCATCTTTTCCCACTAGTTTCTCTATCACTTTTATTGCTCTTCTCATATCACTTGTTCTACCATTTTTAAAACTTTTACTCAGCAGACTCGCATCTACTACTATCTCTGGTCGAGTGTTTTGAGCTAACCGATTTGTTCTTCCCACAAGTGATCATCTATATTGTCAATTCTTTTGGTTTCAAGTCACAATTTTTCTGATATTATCTAACAAGTGGAAATTAACTTAACTTCATTTTTTTCTCTCTTTTTACTTTTTCATGCACTTTGTTTTTTTTTTGATCTTTCAAGCTCCTTTAACTTCTCTACTATCACTTCCTCCCCTTTTCCACTGATAAAAAAAAAACTTCCATTTCAGGAATCTGATCGAACTTCTTATACTCCCTTAGGTCTTCCCAACTGACTTTTCCATCTTTTTAGTTTTCAATGTTGTAACTCTCCTTCCACTTTGCTCTTGTCTCTTTAGCAGCTTGACTTAAAATTCTTACTTCTATGTTTTCTATTGTTTCTTTCTCATTCTCCACTTTTATTACTTTCTTCCAATAATTATTATATTTAATCACTTCTTCCATGACCAAACTTCAGATGAAATTTCAAAAATCTTCTTCCTTCTCCTCTATATCATTCATCCAATTGACTTCCTATAAATACTTTAATTTTTTCTCAAATCTCTTGTTATTATTATCCTTAGATAGATTTTAGAGTCTAGTACGTTTTACTTTTATTCTTTTAAGTTTATCCATTGTTATCTCTAACTTTTCAATATCTATAATTGCTATCAATGTTTTTCATGGTCTCCCTTCCTTGGAATATCTTTTTTTATAATTTCCATTCTTATTTTCACTTTCAGTCCTCCCAATACACATCAGTCCTCCCAATACACATGGGATAAATACAACTTTACAAACTTTATACTCACTTTCTCCAAATAAAAATATCCTTTCTGACTTATCCTGTTCCTTATTCATCTTTTTTTTACCTCTTCTGCTAATAATCTCAGCAGCATCTTTGACAGTCACAGTTCTCCACAGACAATTTTATTACATCCAGTACCAAGAATTTCTTCTATGTCACCAAAATCTAATTCATTCTTCTCATCCTGTTTTGTCCACAGTACTCTTTCCACTTCTTTTCCCTTAACCATTTCTTCTTTTCCTCTTTTGTAACATTCTTTGCACTTTCTCCCTGACTCCCATATCCCTACATATTTTGTTCTCAGCACTCTTTCTTCTTCTGTTTCCTTAACCATTTCTTTTCTTCTTCCTCTTTTGTAACATTCTTTTGCAATGTGTCCCTGACTCCCTTTTCCCTACATATAAAACAGATTACTTCTCTTTTTGTACAATATCTTTCCACATGACCTTTTAGTCCAAGTTTAAAACATTTACAACTCCTTTTTCTTTCCTCTTCTTTTTACTATATTTTTCTTCCTCTCTTACCCTCTTATCCTTTTAGTTACTTTTCTCACAATCTCTCTTCTTACCCTTTTCTTCAAATATTCTCCCCAAGACACTTTTAACCACTAAATACATACATTCTTCCTTGTCACAAGCACCCAATAGAGTATATCTTTCCATTCTTGTCAATCTCGAACAAAATAACAAATGACTCCCTTTCATTTTTTTACTCATTTTTCCTCCCCCTACTTTTTCACACTCACTCCATGTTTCTTCATGCCTCAAAATATACTCTTTCATACTTTCTTCCTCTCTTTTTTTGAATTTTAAAAGCTCTCTCTCCTTTTCCATTTGTTCCATTCTTTTGTCATCCTTCAATATGTCATCCAGTTCCCCAATACTTCTTGGATATCATTACTTTCGTGTCAATGTTTTTCACCACATCATAAGTTCTCCCAGTTAAAGCAATTATTATTATTATTTCAATACCTGAGTATTTTGATTCATTTTCGGACATTATCAGCTAATTATCCACTTTTTTTTTTTTCCTCCAAACATTAAACTCCCCTATGTTACCCGAAAATGTAGAACATTCACTTATATGTTTCTTTCTCAGAATCTCTCCCTTCCTTTCTTCTCCACTTTCATTCATTTTCGGGCCCCTTACACATCTCCATTATAGTGATATATATATATATATATATATATATATATATATATATATATATATATATATATATATATATATATATATATATATATATATATATATATATATATATATATATATATACTTGAAAGTTAATATGAAAACTTAAGAATAATATACACTTCTAGAGGTAGAGAATAGTTAGAGAAAATTTAAATGCAATAGAACTGAAATATAACATAGAAATTTAGCAAAAGAAAATTCAAATAAATATTCTATGAATCTCTGCTTTACGAGTTTTCAATTTTTAGCAAAATGACATTGATTTCAGTAAGGTGAGATGTCAGATGACTAAGTCGTACCCAAATCCAGAATATTTGGGCAAATTTATATAGTGTTTCTGGTTCCTTAATATATTAGCGCAAAATAAGCAGTCATCCACATTAAAAAGGTAAATGACCAAATGTGGAATGATTCACTACATAATTCATATTTAAGTCAAGAAGAAACAACTAAAATTAAATGGCCTTATAAATGGTGGGCAGGTTAGAAATTAACCTGCTCAAAGAAAGAAAAATCAGTTATTGGGTTGTCTTTTTTGACTAAAAAACTACCTCAGTGCTCCACTCTCTTCACTAATGAGTGTGTGAGTTTCCAGTACAACAGGCAGTATATATACAAAGGAACCAGAAGTAGATTAAAACCAGAAAATGGTGAAGAATTAGCATTTGTTCAGTGCAACTGTGGAAATTATTTTTAATATGTAAAAAATTTAACAGTTGCAATGATAGTCAATTAATAGTTTAACAACTTTTCATATACTTATTACTTAATACTAGCTTCATAAAATTTTTTTTTTATTTATTTATTATAAATTTCATTTCATTTACATCTAAGTGCTGAAATTTTTTTCTAAATTCAGTGTCTATTTTATGATTAAGAAGCAACAATTAGGATATTTGGCAGCTTCGGCTGATTATTTGAACAGTATCGTTAATTTGCCTGAATTAATCTGCATGCTGAAGCCGAAGCTTCGATACATCCCTGATAATTAGATTTAATTTCTTTATACATAGTCAGTGATGTGAAGTGCGTCAGTGTTTGAAAAGCAATTTAGTAGGGATTAATGATTAGGCTTAAAAAGTATCAAGATAGTTCAAATAATGGATTGTGAGAAGATAAAGTATTTAGATGCTTATTCTATTAAGGTAAAGTTAACAGTAACAGCGTACCTTTGTATTTGCCATCTCTCTTTTCTGAAATTTGTTATTGGTGTATAACGAAATAGTAAGAAATGACTTCAACCTTGTGAAATCTTTTTTCATGGCATAGCTTTAGCCATTTCTGAACATTTCCAAACTGTGAATAAGAAAACAATTTTATGTGATAAATTCAAATCTTTTAAAATTTTATTCTCCTCTTGTGAAGTGTAGAAATTTGAAGTAGCTGAAGCTTTCGACATTAAAACTGCAAACCGAACATTAAGTTTCATGTACTATCATTCAAACTAAACGTAATATAAGATACTTGTTAATAATTTTATAACCTATAATCTTAATATTTGCATGAAATAATTATCATTTTGTAAGAATCCAAACTCTGATTATTTCCGAGATTTATTGACAAAAAAAGTCGGGAAATAAATGTAGTTATACTTCTTACTTTCTTTGAGGGTAATGAAATTTGATTATTATTATAGTTCAATATTTACAACTGAAAATCCTCTTACCTTTAAATTACACCCCCTCCCAACTATCCTAGGTATAACCCAAGTATAAAGGCCGATATACCCCAGTTTAATACCCAAAGAAAGCCAGAAGGAAATGTTTAGGTTCTATTGTTAATTTTCAACTCGATGAAATCCAAGAAGACTTTCAATTCAAAATATTGACTCGTATAAGCTGTTATAACAGTCTTATTTAGAATACTTATCTTATAATATTTTTCACTTTTGGTAATAAATGTATATTAAACAATGTTTATGAATTCACCAGCCAGTAAATTAATTTCCAACCGGCAGTAGTTTTCATATAAATTAATACTTTTTAATTAACATATAGGCTTTAACATATAGACTTGTCACTTTGAATTTAACATAAAGACTGAACTTTCGTTCATTAAATTTCAACGATATTAACTTCTCTTACTCTGCGCATGTGTCACGTGCGTCACTTGAGTCATTTTTATAATTATTTAACAATTTAAATATATAAATTAATAATTTTATTAATTTTAACTTCTAATTATTTAACAATTTTATTAAGGCTTCTTCTCAAGAATGTATAGGAATTAGAATAAAATAAAAGTATAAGAATTAGAATAGGATAATTTATTCATTTAGAGAATTGGAAGCGAAATATAAAATTTATTATAAAACAAAAGTTAACATATAATTTCTTATATTATTATTATTATTATTATTATTATTATTATTATTATTATTATTATTATAGGAATGTTTGTCTGAGAATTCTGAAGTTACCCATTCTTCGTCAAATAATTTAAACAATGAGGGGCTTAAGTTACACATTAAGCAAGAGAAACAAACCGACCCAATTAAGGAAGAATTGGTTATTCTAAACGAAATAAATTATTATGATCCTCAGGTATGTCATGTTATTTTTCTCTTTTCTTTGCTTTTTTTTATTGCCTGTGTTATTTTCCCCTTTTCAGTATGTTACATGCTTCTTAATCCTCTTCTTGAACTTTTCTTTTGTTATTGGAAGTACAATAATTTTGTCATGTTTTTGACTGATTGAAGAAACTAATTGGCATCCTTTCATTTTTATTTTATTTTAAAACCTGGCACTGAAAATTGATCAAACTTGTTTGTATTAAGGAGTCTTAATTGCACTCTTTGCTGCCAATTTGATTCATCATTTACTTCAGCTTGTTAAAATAACTCCATTGGAAAAGTGTATTGTAATCAAGCTCTCCCACCTCCTGAAATTTAATCATTTTTCATTGCAGCTGAATGGTATTTCTCGTTGGTGGGTTTTGTTAAGATTTATTGGCCATTTCTTTTTTAATTATAAAAAAAAATTTTTATTATAAAAGAAATTTAATTTATTACAAACAGTAAATTAGAGTAAATGACATTTTTAATTGTTTAAATATTTGAGATTAAATTTTAATTGTGATGTTCGCATTTTCTTCTTTAATGAGTACTTGGACACAATTTAAATTAACTTGATATTTATATAAATAGTAAATGATGATGACTAATAAAAATTCTAGTTCTGTTGTGATGTTTTTGTTTTAAAAATGTTGTTGTTTGTGTCTAGAACTAGAAATTAGTTATAAAAACAATCTTTAAATTTTGTACACTTATTCCCTTTATTATTATTATTATTATTATTATTATTTTCTGGTGATTTAAAACTTGAGAGGCAACATAGTAATTACTTATAGATGTAAAAGAGTATAATTATCCTGTAACAGTTAAATTTAAATATTTCTTACATATACATTCTAAAAGGAAAAATGGTTTAACAAGAAATTATATAAATATAGCGTTTAAAAACCTCTAATTTACATCTGCATTGATTATTTTCTATTTTTTGAACACTATTTAAATTATCATTTGTAAATGTAAAAACCTTTTTCATTTGATTTGTTTTTATTCAAATATATCTGTGAAGAATATAAGAGTTGGCAATTTGTAAATGTTAAAATTATTATTCTACAACTTTTCTAAAGATTAAATAATTAATTATCCTTCGGATTATGGACACTCGGACACACTGATTAATGGGTTGCAGCCAATTTTAATACACTGACCCATGCAAAGTTTCAGCCTCCTAAGTAGATTAGTTTGAACTCAAAGATTGCTTTTAAAAAAAAATTCCATTTTACCTTTTTTTCTTCTTCTTTTTTTTGCCATAATAAAAACAAATCAACAAGTAGTCTGTTGTCACCTTGTTCAAAGTTGGTGCTCTGTCTCAATTTTTTGTGTTGTATAACGTAGGTCATAATATTTTCAATAATTTAGGCATAAATTTGTTTAAAAATTTTGTCTCAATCAATTTCCCTCATATTTTAGCAGGTTGTAACTGCTGAACGAATGTACTTGAGAGGCTGTCTCTTGTTTTGTTTATAGCCCATGGACTTGTCATAACACTGTGCAAATGTCATCTTGTCTCCTCAAATACTTCCTGAGTTATCCATCCTTAAATTGCAATAAAAAAAAAAAAAAAAAACTAGGAAATAAACCCAATTTGAGAAGCCTGTATCTAAAAAGGGACACTTCTAATTTGATTTTCATTAACATCAATGAATTGAGCACATTTTATTTGACTTTAAAAAGTGTTTTATTTTGGTGTCTTTTCATGTAAGAGAAAAAGAAATCAGTTTCTTTTTCATATGATAGATGTTCAAATGAGAAAGTCTTGCTTTGGTTCATGATGGGTATGCTACTTTCAATCTTGATAAATGGTAACCCCATCTCCAATGAGGCCTCGCCTGATAGCTAGGCAAGTCCAGCAACAGGTGGATGCCTATCAGGATCCCAAGCCTAGTGGAGTCTTTGCCAAGAATTTCAAGAATAATTTTGGTCTATGACTCTCAAACAAGTTATTTTTGTGTGTGTGATCAATGTTGCTTATGGTAACTTGAATTTTGACTCATTGTTGTTGCTGTTTGAACTGAAACAGGAGCAATTTTGTAGTTCTGGAATCAAATAAATATTATGGTGTCTTTCAGGCCAGTGGAATGAACCACTCCATGAAGGTGCATGAAATTGATTTAGATATCATTTAAAATTTTGCATGCTTCCAATCCTCCAGTTGCCATCATAGATACAGGCAGCATATTGCCTCGCTTGTAGAGTTGAAATAGGTTCATATTGAAAGACAGTCATTGCTCTCTTGTCAACGCTTGTAATAAATGCTGTATCATTGGATAATCTTCTGAGAAAAACTTGTTTTTTATTGATTGACACATAATGATTTATTCTTGTTCTTGAAATATGGACCTACTTTTTGAACCGTTCTTCTTGATCAGCTTTCACTTCTTCAATTTCTTCTTTTGAAACGAAAATGATCCTAATCCCATTAACATTAATTTTTTCTTAAAAGTCAAATACATTAGTTGTTCTTAGTCTGGTTTTCAATTGGACACTGAAGGCTTATTATGCATCTAGATGCTTATCAGATCCTCCAACTCAGTCACATGGTGATTTTCAATGATTTGTGCTAAATTTCACTCTACATTGATCCAGAAATTTTTGAAATTTTTGTACTGTGCTAATGATACATTACTGAAATAATGAATGTGAGATTTCTTTTAAGGCATTTCATTAGCTTTGCCAGAAATGAATGTGCAGTGACTGTTTTGTGCTTCAAATGATCACTAACTGCACAGTAGCTCACACTTTTAATTTTCAAATTGTTCTTGTGGTAGGTGACAAATGGACATAATGTTGCAACACACACACACACACACACACACACACATATATATATATATATATATATATATATATATATATATATATATATATATATATATATATATATATATATATA
>SEYY01004658.1:0-7500 GCA_009176605.1 Armadillidium nasatum
CTGTCAGTGGAACCACATCTTTCCCCATCTGCTTGAAAATTTCTCTCAGAGCCCTCCAAAAGATCAAGTTCTTCGGCTCGCCGTCCCATGCCGGTCCATGAGTCCTATCCAGACTCTTCAGGTAGGTTTTCACCTTTCAGTAGGACCAGCATCATTCTCAAACCAACCTCCAACACTCTCTCCCAGGGGTCTTCAAAAGATTGCGCTTCTCTGAACAATGGTTCCCAATGCTGGTTCTGGAGTAGTTACAAGCCGTTTGACAGAAAACACAAGGCCGGATGGCTAGTAGTCGTCCTTGCATTTAGTTCTCTTCACATGATCCGATCCTGTCGTCGATATATATATATATATATATAATATATATATATATATATATATATATATATATATATATATATATATATATATATATATATATAATATATATATATATATATATATATATATATATATATATATATATATATATATATATATATATATATATATATATATATATAAGTATATATATATATATATATAATAAATATATATATGACCAATGATTGAGATGGCGCCTTCCAGCTTTTGCCGTCGACATGCCTCGTTTCCCCATCTTATTTTCATTAATTTCTGCAACTTTCGGAGTCTGCAGTTTAGCACCAACTCTCTCTTTTTAGACTCCATCACCTGTTCTTTACTGAAATGCAGATGCTTGAGTGTTCTGACAAAAAATCCTACTCTGCTTGTTCCTACTGTCTCTATCCTCAATTTTCAGTCAAAGTCGATGTGCGAATGTGCACAACGTTGTTGTCAGTTCTCATTTGCAGTCCTTTTAATTTCCTACATTGTCTTAAGATGTCTCCTCATTCAGAAACTAAATTTATTTCTGCTTATTTTTCACCTCATTTTGATGATTATAAAAAATTGTTCAACTATTTAGACTTCTAAATAGAGCACATTCTTTATTCTTCTCCTTTCTCAGAAATAATCATTTTAGAAGTTTCCAACTTTCAACATCTCCAATACCTTTCGTCTTGTTCTCATGATACAAGTGATGAACTTACCTACCCCTTTTCTTTCAGAAAACTGAGAAATTGATGCAACTTCCTACCAGTATCCCAGATCGTTTTGATGGTAAAAACTATACTTGATCTTTTCCTAACCTCTTTTCCTTTTGTTTACATTGTTAAACTCTTTCCTCCTCTGGGGTCATTTAATTATATTCTTATCATTGCATGTTGTCCTGTCATTTCAAGTCTTCCGCAAAAACGGTCAAGAGCTTTGGCAATGAAACATTTTTTGTACTTCGGTGCTGCTAACAAGTCTTACTAGCGGTCATAATTCTAACTTGTGGTCGTAAATTAAGTGAAAGTGGTCTCTCGTAGTGTGCAAAACTCATAACCGAGATGATTCTTTCTGACCTGGAGGCATACATTCCATATGTTTTTCATTTTGCTGTACCAAACAAGCTCTGGTTTAACTCTTCTTATTTTCGTGCTATCCTCCTCAGGGACGCTGCCTTCAAGAATTACTGTCATGTTCAAAATTTAGAAACTTATGCAGCTTATATTTCATTAAACCTTAATATTTCGTTAACCTCGTTCTTTCCAAATACTTCGAATCTATCCCCAATACATCCAGTTTGATTTGATAACATCTCATTTCTTCAAATTATATCTCAGATCGCAGTATGGTTTTCGTAAGGAAAGCTCTACTGTTGATATTCTTTTCCTTCTCTCTAAATCTATGTTTTCTGCTCTTCGGCATTTCGGTGAAAACTTTGCTGTGGCTGGACAACTATCGAAAACCTTCAATAGAGTCTGGCAAAAAAGCTTTGATTTCTGAACTTCCTTTTTCAGATCTTTCTCTCATTGATCCTTGGAGACGGACACCGTTCATCCTTTAAATCTATTTATTGTGCTGTTCTCAGGAATCTGTCCTATCACAACTCTTTTTATACTTTTCTAACTTATTCAATACTTTATAACTTTATAAGAATTCGTTTCTCATTTCACTTTAAAAGACGCCCAACCACACTCAACAGCAATTAATTGAAGCTACAAAGGTGACTTTGGAACAACTAATTGCTCATTTTTCTCGAATTCCTAATTCTGGCGAAAAAAAACATGGTTGCTTTGAATGATTCAAAAACACAGTTCCTACATCTTTCTACTTGACAAAATCTTTCATTCATTTGAAACATCTTCAAAAGCACAAATCTCGAACCTTGATCTGTTTTTCATATTTTTGGTTTTGCTTTGTCTTCTGAACTTAATTGGAATGATCACATTATTCTCTTTGTAAACAAGCTTTCAAGGTGTTCTTCTGAGCATTTAAAATTTTTTTACACCACCTCAGTTGATTTTCTTTATAGGGGTGTTGTTCGCCACCGGAAAAGAGTACTCCTCGAATATCACATATCTGGGGTGCTGCATATAACAGTAAAAAAAATGGTAAAAAGCATTCTTGAAAGGAAAGAAAGAAAAAGAAAAAAGAAAAAAAAAAATATAAGAATGTTTTTAGGTTCTCTCTACAAGGTTAGATTAAAAAAATATTAAAAGAAAAAAAATATTTTTATTAGATAAATTTTGTTATATACAAGAAAAAATATTTAATTTTTGTTTCAAATTTTTGTGCGATTTCAAAAGTAAATAAATAAAAAAAATAATAATATACACTTTTACAGTATATGTAATTGAGTAAAAATTTTTAGAATTTCGCACAAACATTTACACACATGCACAATGCATTAATAATATATATATATATATATATATATATATATATATATATATATAATATATATATATATATATATAATATATAATATATATATATATATAATATATATATATATATATATATATATATATATATATATATATATATATATATATATATATATATATATATATATATATATATATATATATATATATATATATATATATATATAAGATATAGACAATACTCTAAAGAATAAACAAAATTCCGCACTCCAATATTTTCATACATGAAGTATTTGTGAAAGTTAAAAAGTTACATAAATTAGTTGGATAAACTACCCTGCCATGATGAAGAATATTCCTTTCACCACTTTTGATAGTGCGATTAATTAAAAAATTACCATTGGATTTGACAACGAGGAACATATCGTTTGAATTAGAATTAAATTTACAATTCATTTCACGTCTACTGAACTTATTATACCCTCCCAATTTGTTTATATTGTCAAAATTTGATTCAACAACCAAAATGTCATGAGAATTTCCACGTTGAATATCCCTTTGGAAGGAGAAGTTCTTGTAGGATGGTCCACATTCACCTGTACAAAGTTTAATGAATTGAGTAGACAGGTGTTTATCCTCCATCTCGAAGCACAAAATTCGACCCACCATTTTATCGTTGCACGATATTTTGAATTTTGAAAGTTGTTGCTTCCTACACACTCTTTCAGATCGTTTGAAACTGATATTATATATATATATTATATATACTATTATTATATATAATATATAATATATATATATATATATATATATATATATATATATATATATATATATATATATATATATATATATATATATATATATATATATATATATATATATATATATATATATATATATATATATATATATATATATATATATATATATATAATATATATATATATATAATATATATATATATATTATATATATATACTATATATATATATATATAATATATATATATATATATATATATATATATATATATATATATATATATATATATATATATATATTATATATATATATATATATATATATATATATATATATATATATATATATATATATATATAATATATATATATATATATATATATATATATATATATATATATATATATATATATATATATATATATATATATATATATATATATATATATATATATATATATATATATATATATATATATATATATATAATAATATATCTATAATTAATATATATTATATATTATATATATATATATATATATATATAATATATATATATATATCACAACTATTAGTCGTCACGTAAATTTATATTGACTGACATCATCGAATATTAAAGTTTTCAGAGACGTTTTTAAACTTAGAATAAATAATTTTATAACGTTTAACTTACGAAAATCAAGAGAGAGTCCTCAGGAATTTGAGATAATGACAGAGAATTGAAAATTAGTTTTTCTTCTTGTACTGAAACTTTCCCATACCTTATTTCATCATCAATTTGATGAGCACTGAAGACTTTTTTATCATTCTCAACTCTTTTATAAATCTGTAGAATAAAAAAAAGATAGGAAAATAATGTAAATTAAAAATGAAACAAAAACTTAAAGAAATAATAAAAAAGAAGCAAAATGAAAATCTTAACTTGCAAACTCTTTGTTTTGTAATTTTTTCCTCAAATTTTGTTCAGAGATTGTGTATATATATGCTTGAAATATTAAAGTAGGCCCTATACTTCTAAATACAATAATAATAATGTGGTAGTAAAAAGGAGCTAAAAGGAATAAAGGAAAACAAAAAAAAAATTTTTTAATAAAAAAAAAAAAAAAAGAAAAATGAATAGTACTATGATGCATTTAACAAACAAAATAGTAATAAAGCTAATTATTAATAATAAAAAAATAGGGTGAAACAGGTATGAGAATAATGAAAATAACAATATTAATATGATGTAAAAAATTGAAAAGAATTTTCAGAAACATAGTATTATAATAATAATAATAATAATAATAATAATAATAATAATAATAATAATAATAATAATAATAATAATAATAATAATATAATAATAATAATAAAATAATAAAAATAATAGTAAAAATAGACAAATAATAAATAAAAAATAAAATATAGTAAAAAAAATTTTAAAATTAAAAATGCATCAAATAAATAAAAAATCAATAAACAAAAAATAATATATAAAAAAATCTTAAAAATAACAAAAAATAAAGTAAAATAAAAATAAAATAATAATAATAATAATAATAATAATAATAATAATAATAATAATAATAATAATAATAATAATAATAAATAATAATGATAATTATTACGATAATAATTATAATGATAATAATTATAATGATAGTAAATAATAATAATAATAATATTAATTATAATATTAATATTAATGATGTTAATAATAATGATATTAATAATAATGATAAAGATTTATAATAACAACAGCAAAAAATAGATTTTGGACTATTTTATAACTATTTTATTAATTGTTGTTACGTCAAAAGTAAAAGATAATCTTGAACGTATGAATTATTTTGAATTGATTTTGTCATTTATATTTTTATGAAGTAAATAACGTTAAAAAATTTTATGAAAAAAAAAAAAAATGTTTTTTTACCTCCTCTAAAAATTTTTCGGTGTTTTCAAAAGTTGCCAATCGAATTGAAACAGAAGTTTTAAGATCAAAAGAATGAGAGAAGACGTCTTCGTTTGTTTCCTGAATGGTTTCTTCTGCTTCTTCCAGAATCCTTTCTGCCTCTCTAGTATCCATATTTGAACTCTCAGAGTCGAGTAATTCTTGCATATTTAAAAGAGAAATGTTAAGAAAAGTCGAACACATCGTTATCTTGGACTTCTTCCTTGTGAGAGAGTCAATCATGTCCTTACATTTCCTCTTCATGGTTTTAACAGAAGAAAGAAGTTCTTTTTTCTTAGAACATTTAGCAACAGAGTTGTTAATATCAACGGCTCTAAGAATTTTATAATTCTTAGGAAGAATCCTCTCGCTTACGTTTATTACATCTCTGCATACTGGACACCTTCGATCGTTCACGAAAATTTTTTTTATGCAAGGAGAGCAAAGTGAATGTCCGCAATGAAGAACTTTTGGGATTACATCAAAATCGTTGAATTCTAAAGTGCAAATCCCGCATCTAACGATTCATCCATCCATTCATACTGTAAATATATATATATATATATATATATATATATATATATATATATATATATATATATATATATATATATATATTATATATATATATATATATATATATATATATATAGTATATATAAGAAAATCAATTCTCGTAAAATGGATAAAACAAAGAAAAAGGTACTATAATCTAGTAAAAACAGCTAAACAATTGGGCATGTTTACAATAAATACATAAATGCCCCCATTCGCGCAAAAATTGACTTAATTGAAAATAACAAATACTAATAGTTAAAATAAAAATATTGAAAAATAATTAAACACTCGTTCTTTCGAGGTATGAACTCTCTCTTCTTTTTTCAAGCCTGATTAATAAAATAAAAAATAAAACGAATATTTTAAAAAGAGAAAGTTTTAACATACTAAACTCCAATCTGGAACCGTCACGATTCATTAATAATAGCCAAAAGTGCCTTCTTAAAGTGGTTTTCTTTTAATATATTATTTGTTTAATAATCTATATGAATTGCCAGTTTATATTTATATTTTTCAGTATTTTATCATTATAATCTCATCATATTCTAACATGTAGCGGTTGGTGAGAGCCGAGTTTTTATCATTTACATTTAGCTAAATTAGTAGTCTCTACACAAAATATATTTTATTACACACACCACAATTTATTCTCTAAATCCTAGCATTTTTTTTTTTTTTTTTTTTTTTTTTTTTTTTTGTTCCTTTAAACATGTTTCCTCTCTCAGAACTACCTTTAAACAAGAATTTTTTTTTTTTTTTTTTTTTTTTTTTTTTTTTTTTAAAGTATACATGTGACAGATTGAACTCTATTTATATTTTTCGGGACATATTTCTTTAAATTTCTTTAAATATGGTCCAAACAACTCAGAGCACAAAAACATTTTCAAATCAAATATGCCTTCCACAGGTATAATAAAATTTCTATTTCTTTTATTTTCAATGCTTTTCTAATTTTGAGGAATTATAAAGAATTTGTTTTTTAAAATTACAATTTCATTTTCTAAAAATTGTAGACTGCATATTTTCAATGCTAGCAAAACTGTCCTATTAAAATCCCTCTCTTATAAGCAAAACAGTAAAAAACTAAAAAGCCTGGAGTTGCCTATGTTCACGTAAAATTGATGAGAAGACAATCCAACCCTTGTGCTACGAGGACGACATAAAGGTGGAGGTATACGGGTGGATAGTTCCTTCGAGCTTTTACCGCTGTAGTACCTATAGAAAAGAGACAAAGCACCAACGTCGCGTCGCAAAGATAAAGAGTCAAGTGAGTTAGAATATGGGGAACAGTTAATAAGTCTCTTAACCTTTGACTCAACCTTATCCAAAAGACGAGTGAAACCTGAGTTACCTCAGATATGAGAGCAGTACTCCATACAAAGGCGGATGAGACCCTTGTATAATTGGAGTAACTGCGAGGAAGAAAAAATTTCTCGCAGTATAAACAGAACTCCCAGCTTCTTTGAAGCCGCCCTAGCTACCATTGTGATATGAGGTTTCCAAGACATTTTTTTGTTTATATGTATGCCAAGG
>SEYY01004658.1:10000-15000 GCA_009176605.1 Armadillidium nasatum
TATATATATATATATATATATATATATATAATATATATATATATATATATATATATATATATATATATATATATATATATATATATATATATATATATATATATATATATATATATATCTATATATATTATTTTCCACTTTTCTTTTATGAATACTTTGATTTAATATTTGTTCATCTTGCTTTTATTAGTCATTAAAAGTAACATAGACATCATTACCTTCAGTGGAAAACACTTAAATTAGGAAACTGGAGGGGAGGAGGGGGAAGGGAGAGTATCAAACTCCCATTTTTGGTAGAGAAGGATTATGGTGGGTGTGGGGGGATAGTGGGAGTGGAGTGTAGGGCGTGAGGATTTACCCAAGATTTCTGAAATTGTTTCAAGAATTTCATTGAAGTAAAAGAGTTTCCTTTCTGTTTAGAGTCTATTTAATTCTCCTGTTCAAGTCCTCTACTTCTTATTAGAAATAAGTTCTCCAATTCTCACTGAATTGAATGCTGAATACGTTCCATATATTTATGAACGTTGTATAAAGAGTTTGCGATTTTGGAAATTACAAAGAAAGACTTGAAAAACAGCTAAGAGTGAGATTGTAGAAATATTTAAGATGTACTCTATGTAATTTTTTTTCCTTCCACTTATTATTATTATTATTATTATTATTATTATTATTATTATTATTATTATTATTATTATTATTATTATTATTATTATTATTATTATTATTATTATTATTATTATTATTATTATTATTATTATTATTATTATTATTATTATTATTATTATTATTATTATTATTTTATTATTATTATTATTATTATTATTATTATTATTATTATTATTATTATTATTATTATTATTATTATTATTATCATTATTATTATTATTATTATTATTGTTATTGTTTCATGGGTAGACTCAGTGCCGAATGGACGTATTGCATTTACCTCTCCGTCAGCAAAAAGAATCAAGTGAAGGAAACGACTGATCAGGTCTTAGAATAATTTTTTAAATTTTATTAATATTATATTATATATATATATATATATATATATATATATATATATATATATATATATATATATATATATATATATATATATATATATATATATATATATATATATATATATATATATATATATATATATATATATATATATATATATATATATATATATATATATATATATATATATATATATAATATATATATATATATATATATATATATATATATATATATATATATATATATAGTATATATAGTATATATTAAATATAAGATAATTATTAATATGCTAATTTCAAAAAATAAGCAAAATCGAGCGAACTTTTTAACATTTACCTTTTTATGAATGAATCTATATAGTTATTTTGACCAACGTTTATTGCTGTCGAATACCTGAAGTTCTTTTCTGGACTGTATTACATTCAAAATATACTCATGTCTGTTTTCATATCAAATTCTTACTTCTGATGCTTGTGTAACTGCATTTACAGCATGTTCTACACCAATGCAGTGGCATGGAAACAAAAGTTTTAATTGACTCATTTTCAAAATATTTTATTTCGTCAATTGTTAAAACCTTTCAAACAGGTGGCTGGGGTACTGTTTCCTTTTCCAAATCAATAACTTTTGAATAATCATCTGCATTAAAGTTTAGTGCTTTATACAGTTCAAAATATCTTGCATCGGAATTCCTTGCTCTTACTCGAATAATTCGCTGAAAAACTAAATCTCTTATATCTTTTCTAGTTCCACTAACATTGTAAGTATTACATTCTCAGGATGAACAAAGTACGAGTTGTTTCTTAGTACACGCTACATAATCATAACCAGTTTTTTGTCCATATCCTTAAGTAGGCAAATCAGGTACCAAAAATTACGTGCACCAACAGTTGTCTTTGGATGTGACTTTATCCAAAACCACCCTGGTGAGTAAAATTTCCTTATTATATTTATTAGATTTTGAAGAGCTTTGCTAGGATGTTTTGTAAAAACTTATAACCATAAATAAGATCCTGTTTGCTTTTGTTAACCATGTTTCATGATGAAGGGTAACTGAAAATTTCTTGGCTGATGATGGCAACATATTCCCTTATTTTATACTATTAAACATTTCAAACAAAAATTTTTGTTCAGTGCTAATTTGTTTAACGATATCTTCTTGGATTTTTTCAAGGATGCCGTTTGTAATTTCAAAATCAACTATCTCCATCTTAATTACATCTTCAATTTTACTTCGAATGGCAACCTTAAAAATTTTTAGTTCTGATGTTTCTCCATCAATTGCCACGAATGTGTATTTGAATGGAAGTTCATTTGCATGTAAGAGGTAAATTAACCATTTTATCGGTCTTTCCAAATATATTACAATCAGTCTCAAAAGTCAGCCAAGTTTTCCAGTGTTAAATGGAGTCCATAGAAAAGAATAGCTTTAAGGGAAATCTCGCTATTAGAATCAATTAAGAAAGTTATTATTTCATCAGTAATATATCGGACCTTGGCAGAATCTGGTGTAACATGAGTCATGTAAATATCATCTGGTTCTTTTATAATAACAAAATCTTCCAATTCTGTTCCATCTTTTCTTTTAGTTTGATCTTTTCTGCTGTCAAATCCAATGCTTTCAATTTGATTTCTTTTTATTTCATTCTGATGTCATTCTTTTTCCCAACAGGGTTTTTTCTCTCTTTCAACATTTTTCCTATTCAAAATATTACTTTCATTCAATATCACAAAATCCTTTAATAATGTTGCATTGAATACAGCAGCAGTGATTCCATAGCTTGCATGAAACATGTCAGCTGTTATCGCTAAATTTTTATACACAAATCTGTTTTAAGAAATTTCCCTGTTCAAATTCTGGAAAAAATTCTGGAAATTATAAAAATAATTAATTAATTGTTTCCGCTTTCATCTATTTCCAATGTTTCTTCTTCCCTAAAATTTGGGAATGTGTGTGTATGTATGTGTGTGTGTGTGTGAATATGTTGCCTGTTTTAATAGTTAAACTGATGATCGGGATTAAAATACATTTGAGACACTGAGATTTATTTTAGAATCGAAAATAACGTAAAAATGTGGTAATGTGTGCGAGGGATAGGGGGGGTCTCACAACTTTGAAATTTTCCAAACGGTATCAGACCGTGACACTAACACCTGTTCAGAGCGTAGTTTTAACAATTTTTGACAAGGTATATATATATATATATATATATATATATATATATATATATATATATATATATATATATATATATATATATATATATATATATATATATATATATATATATATATATATATATATAGTGTTCGTTTTTATAAAATATTAATTTAAAAAGAAAAACATTTGAAATGTAATATAAATTATGTATAATCCAGTCCTAAATTGTAAAACTATTTTTGTAAACAAATTCTTATGATACGCTGTCCGAGTTTTTGCTCTGTTCCAGCGTAAACTACTTTTTCCGAAATTAAAACCTCGAAGGGAAAACCATTTTAAAATATTATTTTTAAATATAAAATATATTTCTTTTATAAAATATTAAATTAAAATTTTAATAAAAAATTTTTAGTGATTTTAAAACTTCGATTCTAATGTAAAATAATATGTATTATAAAAATATATGATTAAATAATACTTTAGAATTAAAATAAATAAAATTTTGTATATTATTTCAATGTGAATTTATGAAACTTTTATAATAATGACTTTGTAAGCAATTTTTGTTAAAAAAGGAGAAATCAAATAAAGTGAAAAAACCAATCATTTGTTAATTGATCTTTTCCATTTAGAGATAATTTCAAAAGGTCGTTAGCAAATATTGTTACATTCACTTTCCCCAAGAAGCCGAAGAAGAAGCCGCACCGTCCAGAAGAAGACGTCCAAAGCCGAGGCAAGAAGCAGCCATTCCCACAGCAGCAGAAGAAGACGAAGTTCCAACGCCTCTGCTCACGAAAGGAGACCCAGTTTGGCAGACTATTTGCCCTCGACTGTGGTTCCTCCTTTGATGCAGCCTTCCATCCAAGGCTACGGACGGTCCGCGGGCTTGAAGAGAAGTGGTGGCTACCACACGACTACCAGTTGGCATTCCACAAGGGGACTTAGAAAACACCCAGCCTCCTGATCGATCCCCCTGCGCTACAACAAAGTGTAGCGACCTCCTGGACCATATATTGGTCAGGCCAGAGATAACTAGGTCGCTATATATATATATATATATATATATATATATATTATATATATATATATATATATATATATATATATATATATATATATATACCTTTATACAATAATATACTATATATATATATATATATATATATATATATATATATATATATATATATATATATATATATATATATATATATATATATATATATATATATATATATATATATATATATATATATATATATATATATATATATATATATATATATATATATATATATATATATATATATATATATATATATATATATATATATATATATATATATATATATATATATATTATATATATATTATAGTGTATTTTACAGCAACTTCGGTAGTTCAGGTTGTGATAAGTCGAACTAAGTACGCTAGAAAACTAAATAATAATAATTAAAAAAATAATTAGAATAATAGGCATACATGAAATGAAAACTAAATAATAATAACACAAATATCAAAAAATTTGAATTGGCATATCGATGTTTCGATATATCGATATTTTCGAATATCGATATTTTCCAAATATCGAAGGTCAGAAAGCTTCTTAACCTTTACTTATATATATATATATATATATATATATATATATATATATATATATATATATATATATATATATATATAATATATATATATATATATATATATATATATATATATGACCAATGATTGAGATGGCGCCTTCCAGCTTTTGCCGTCGACATGCCTCGTTTCCCCATCTTACTTTCATTAATTTCTGCAACATTCGGAGTCTGCAGTTGAGCAC
>SEYY01004658.1:22500-25000 GCA_009176605.1 Armadillidium nasatum
TATATATATATATTATATATATATATATATATATATATATATATATATATATATATATATATATATATATATATATATATATATATATATATATATATATATATATATATATATATATATATATATATATATATATATATATGTATATAGTATAATCGATTCTCAAAAAAGATTAAACAAATAAAATGGTACTATAATTTAAAAAAAACAGCTAAACAATTAACTGCGTACCCCAATCAACTCTCAGTTGGGCATGTTTACAATAAATACATGAATGTCCACATACACGAAAAATTGACTTAATTGACAATAACAAATACTAATAATTAAAATAAAAATATTAAAAAATAATTAAACACTCTGGCTTTCGAAATATGAACTCTCTCTTCTTTTTTCAAGCCTATTAATAATAATAATAATAATAATAATAATAATAATAATAATAATAATAATAATAATAATAATAATAATAATAATAATATAATAATATAAAAAAAATCACGAATATTTTAAAAAGAGAAAGTTTTAACATACTAAACTCCAATCCGGAACCAAGTCACGATTCATTAATAGTAGCCAAAAGTGCCTTCTGAAAGTGGTTTTCTTTCAATATATTATTTGTTAAAGAATCTATATAAAAGTTCCTGTTTATATTTGTATTTTTCGGTATTTTATAATTTATAGTATCATCATATTCTGACCTTCAGTGGTTGGTGAGAACCAAGTTATTATCATTTAGGTTTAGCTAAATTAAAAGTCTCTACACAAAATATATTTTATTACACACACCAAAATTTATTCTCTAAATCCTTTCATTTTCTTTTCTTTTTTTTTTTTGTTCCTCTCTCAGAGCAGCTTTAAATTCTTTTAAGTATATATGTAACCAATTGAATTATATTTATTGTTTTAGGGACACATTTCCTTAAATTAGTGATGGTCCAAACAACTCAGGAACACCAAAATATTTTCAAATCAAATATAACTTTCATTTAATTTTTTTTTTTTTTTTTTTTTTTTTTGCAATTTTAAACGCTTTTCTAATTTTGAAGTATTTTAAAAAAAATTTTAAATAAACAATTTCATTTTCTAAAAATTGTACACTGCAAATTTTCAATGCTCGCAAAACTGCCCTATTACAATCTCCCTCTTAACATATGTATAGGAAATGACGAATAATAAAAAATAATGGAGTTGGTGTGGGAAGCTTTTCAAAAAAATGGATCTGAAATAGGAATATTTAATTCTTCAACGTACATAAAATATAATACCAATTTTTCCTATTAAGCTGGAAATAATATTTATTTAAAATGGGATCATAAATCACAGTTCCCTCTCAATGTTTTTATTTTTTATCTCCATTTTATATAAATATTATTTCCAGTAATAGGAACAACTGACGACTGTACATAAAATATAATACCAATTTTTCCTATTAAATCTAAAGAATTTTTTAAGTCATGATCAAAATAATCCAACTTAGATAATTTAATAAATCCCAATTTATTCGTATATGTATATATAAATTTACATATATATATATATATATATATATATATATATATATATATATATATATATATATATATATATATATATATATATATATATATATATATATATATATATATATATATATATATATATATTAGTGATTTATCGGATGTCATATTTTCCAATTTTGCGGATGCGGATGTTGAATTTTGGTGAAGTGCGGATGCGGATATTGCATTTTGAAAGTGCGGATGCGGATGCGGATGCAATGTGAATTTCGAAGTGCGGATGCGGATGCGGATTTTGAATTTTCGAAAAGTTCGGATGCGGATGCGGATGCGGATGTTAATTTTGATGAGGATGCGGATGCGGATGCGGATGCGGATGTGGATGCGGAATTTATATTATATATATATATATATATATATATATATATATATATATATATATATATATATATATATATATATATATATATATATATATATATATATATATATATATATATATATATATATATATATATATATTTCACTATCACCTTTCCCACTTTCGTGAGGTGGTGCCCGCCACAATTCCCTTACAAACACAACTATTCTTACCTTTCAACGCTTTCACCACCTCCCTCCATTTCTGTCTCCACAAATCTTCTACCCTCGTCTAAACTCAAATTCCTTTCATCAAAATCACTCTCACTCCATCCACCCATCTCCACTTCGGACTTCCCCTTCCCCTATCTACATCGGATCTACGTACCTTGCCAACCATTCTGTTCTCTTTCATTCTTCACATATGTCCAAACCATTTTAACACATCCTCCTCCTCTCTATCAATTACACCCTTCTTCCATTTACACATCTCCCTTATTCTTTCATTTCTAATCCTATCAATCCTTCTCAATTTATATATCGCTCTCAAATCTTTAATCTCAAAGATATTGAAACTTTTTCTCGACCGAGCACTTATCGTCTATGTTTCACACAAATACAATACAGAAGGTGAACACATA
>SEYY01004659.1:0-25660 GCA_009176605.1 Armadillidium nasatum
AACTACAAGCAGCAAAAGCGGAATTTGACATCCTCCTCAAGAGTGGAATCATCAGACCAAGCAAATCTTCATGGGCATCACCTCTGCATCTCGTGCCTAAAAAGACACCAGGAACTTGGAGGCCCTGTGGAGATTTCAGAGCTTTAAATAATATTACGAAACAGGATAGATATCCTATTCCAAATATCCAAAGTCTGTCTCAACGTCTTCACCACTCAACTATATTTTCAAAAATAGATCTTCAGCGAGCATACCATCAAATCCCTATTCGCCCAGACGATGTAGAGAAAACCGCAGTCATCACTCCATTTGGTCTCTTCGAATTTCTCTTCTATGCCGTTTGGACTCAAAAATGCTGGAGCAACTTTCCAAAGAGTGATGGATTCCATTTTCAGAGATCTCCCATTTGTGTTCACATACTTAGATGACTGTCTTATCTTCTCAAATTCAAAAGAGGAACACGAAACTCATCTCAAACAAGTTTTTCAACTACTTCAAGAAAACTCCTTCAAAATTTCATTGGAGAAATGTGAATTCTTCAGAACCTCACTAACCTTCCTTGGTTACAAAGTTTCTTCAGAAGGATTAACGCCTCCCTCAGAAAAGAAAGAAGCAATCACAGCTTTTCCTCTTCCTCCTGATTCAGCTGCATTAAGAAGATTCCTCGGGATGATTGGCTACTACAGACGATTCATTCCAAACTTCGCCAAAATCATTTTTCCACTCTCAGAAAAAGCCAAGCTTCACCCAAAAGATAAACACCTTTCTTGGACTGAGGAAGAAATTGCAACTTTTCAAGAAATAAAAGAAGCCCTTCAAAACGCAACAACGCTTCCTTTCTCCTTACCTAACGTAACTCACTTGCAACTGGTAACAGACAGCAGTCAGACGTCTATTGGAGCAGCTTTACACCAGATGATTGATGGTCAACCTGTCCCCGTAGATTTCTACAGCAAGAAGTTATCAGAACCACAAAGAAAATATTCCGCATTTGACAGAGAACTCCTAGCAGCTTACTACTCTGTTCTTCATTTCAAGCACATATTAGAAGGAAGAACTGTCACCCTTTGTACGGATCACAAACCTCTAGTTTCGGCTTTCTACTCCAAGAATCCCGCAAAAAGTGACCGTCAACAACGACATCTCTCAGTTCTCAATGAATATATCACTTCAATGCACTATTTTAGAGGAGAAGACAATATCGTTGCAGACACTTTCTCCCGGATCTCTTCGGTTACTGTGGATGCTGTCGATTTGCCTGCTATCGCCCAACTTCAAGAAACGGATGAAGAAATCAAACAATATCACGCACGCCTTCGTAGCTATCCTCTTCAGGACAACCTCAAGATATGGTGTGAAACCTCTACTTCTCATCCTCGTCCTTTTCTTCCGAAATCTTCTCGCCTACAGATATGTAATAATTTGCATCAAATGTCTCACCCTGGAGTTAGAGGATCACTACGATTGATCAAAACAAGATATTTTTGGCCTTGCATGGATCGTGACGTCAGACTTTTCGTCCGCACATGTGAACAGTGCCAAACTTCTAAAGTCCACCGTCACACCAAGCAACCTATTACTCCAGTCGAAATTCCTTCATTCAAGATTTGAAACAGTGCACATCGACATCGTTGGACCATTTCCTCCCTCAGCTACCTGCGGTTCTTCATCTCCAGTTTTTCGCTATCTACTTACCTGCATCGATCGGAACACAAAGTGGACAGAAGCATTTCCTATAACCAACACTACTGCCAAATCAGTAGCTTACGCCTTTATGCAGTGGATATCAAGATTTGGCATTCCACTCTACGTCATTTCAGACAGAGGACCTCAATTTGAGAGTGAATTCTTCACTGAATTATCTCACATGATAGGATTCCACCGCCTTCGAACTTCAGCCTATCATCCTGAGGCAAACTCTCAAATTGAACGATTTCATCGATCTCTCAAGACAGCATTAATGGCAAGAAAAGAAAATTGGTTATTGTCTTTACCCATCATTCTTCTCAGTCTTCGATGCATTCCCAACGACTCCGGTTATTCAGCTTTTGAAGCCGTAACAGGAAAAACTCCTCTTTGTCCTATGGAGATTCTTCAATCGACCCCTAACAACAAGCAAAGTTTGGACTCCTTCATGAAGAAATTTATGGCACATATGAAAGAACTAGACTTCAGAGAACTTCCTACTTTCCATCCCTCTCAAAACAGTTCATATATGCCCAAGGAACTTCAAACTTGTACACATGTCTTTGTAAGGACAGACCGCATCCGAAAATCATTAGAAGCCCCCTACAGCGGTCCTTATGAAGTACTACAACGAATGGATCGCTGCTTCAAGATCAAGCTTCGAGATGGCAGGACTGATGTCGTTTCTATAGGACGATTGAAACCAGCCATCATGAAGACTCCAACAAAACTTCCGTCTGATGTTACTGATGTTCCTACCTCTGATGCACCTGATGTTCCTACCTCTGATGCACCTGATGTTCCTACCTCAGATGCCCCTGATGTTCCTTTCACTGATGTCCCTGATGTCTCTGATGTTTCTACTCCCGATGTCACTGATGGTCTTGTTCCCAGAAGAAACCCCCTCCGTCGAGTACGCTTCCGTGAAGATGTTCACTCCGTGTCTCGATGGGGAACTGATATATAGTGTCATTTTAAATAGTTACCCAAAATATAAAATAACGTTTTCTTTAATCAAATATATTTTAAAGCGTTAACTTGTGAAATTGTGAATATTGTTTTTAATAAGAAAAAGACTGGTAAAACTAGTGATAAATAAAAACCAGATTTCTTTTTGTGATAAAAGTAATTATAATAAATATATAAAAATATAAACTATTAATTAAAAAAATAAAACATTTAAAATATAATGTAAATTGTAAATTATTACCATAACAAATTCTTAATTCACTTTCCTATCAAATTCTCCCGTCAAAACTATTTTACCGCTAAATTTGAATTAAGGTAAAACCATTATGTAAAACTATTATAAAATGTACTTATTTTATGTTATATTATATTATATTTATAAATAAATGTTTATGTTAAAAATATAAATTATAATGTATTTTTATATATAAAATGTAAATTTATTATAAAATAATATTTTGTAATTTAAATGTATATTATTTTATATACTATTTCAATATTAATTTGTAAAACTTTAAAAATCATAACTTTGTAAGCTATTTTTGTTAAAAATAATAAATAAAGTGGAAAACTCTCTACTTTTCTTACACCTTCCCAAATACTGAGATAATTTCAGAAGGTATAGAAATAGTAGTAACCTTTCACTTTATTCCGAGGAGCCAAAGAAGAATCCGCCTCTACAGCCAAGCTGCCCAAGAAGAAGACGTCCCAAGCAGAAGCCCTAAAAGAAGCAGTCCCAAGCAGAAGTCCAAAAGAAGCTGCCCTTAGAAGAAGAAGTTCCAACGCCTCTGCTACCAAAAAGGAAACCCAGTTTGGCAGCTCCTTTTGCCCTCGACTGTGGTTCCTCCCTTTGAAGTAGCCTTCCACCTGAGGCTACAGACGTTCCACGGGCCTGAAGAGAAGTGGTGGCTACCACACGCCTACCAGTCGGCATTCCACAAGGGGACTTAGGAAACACCCAGCCTCCTGATCTATCCCCCTTCGCTACAACAAAGTGTAGTGACCTCCTGGACCATACATTGGTCACCACAAAGATAGTTAGGTCACTATATATATATATATATATATATATATATATATATATATATATATATATATATATATATATATATATATATATATATATATATATATATATATATATATATATATATATATATATATATATATATATATATATATATATATATATATATATATATATATATATATATATATATATATATATATATATATATATATATATATATATATATATATATATATATATATATATATATATATATATATATATATATATATATATATATATATATATATATATATATATAGATAAAGTCGTTTAGGTTGAATTTCTTCTCAATTTTTGTCTCGTTTCTCTAAAAAAAAAATTCTAAGGCAGTCAAAAAAAGTGCGATTTATTTCCAGGATTTCAGTATCGCGAGTGAACTCTTCTGCAACAGCCTTTAATATGTAAACCACATTTCTATCAGTGAGTTTTCACCTATCAAAGCTTTAGCGAGACAGAGAGAAAAAACGGCAATGCAACTTGAATTGATGGAATTGTTACTGCTGCTGTGGTTGTTGTTGTTGCTGATATTTGCTGATTATTGACAGATTAATTTCCACTGTCTTAAACACCATTACTACTTTTCTTTTTGATGTTGAATCATCACTTTTTCTTGTAGCAAGCTGATGAGCATCAGTTTTTGTTTCATTTCTTCCTAAGTCCTTTTTTTCCTGGCAGCTTCCATTGCAATGCGAGTCTTTCTTTATTGTGTTTTAATCTTTTATCTACACCAAACATTGAGCGCGATCGTTCTTTTTATCGATGAAGCATCAAAAAATTCCTATCCTCTTCATTTTTTATCTGCCCTAATGCATCTGAATGAGCTATGTCAAAGGGATCGTTCGTAATATCAGAAAAAAGATCTCTTTTTTTTTTCTTTGATTGCAGTTCCATTCAAATTTTTCCGTAAACGTTTCCATTAATTATTGAGTTTGAGTAACTTATCAACTTAGTTATCTATTTTTCTATTAGGAATTTTTGCATTTTCCTAAAAAATTAAAACTTATTGAATCATCAATGCTGCACTTTCCTTCGATGTAATATTAAGAACTCTTGCATTGTATGAGAAAAAAAAACTCTTAAAACATGTCGGTTCGAAGGTAGTTTGGCTCCGACTATTTCATTGGAAAGTAGCCAACAAGATGGACATAAAAATCTTTTCTTAACTTGTGTAACAAACTACTGAAGATGTTGATGTTATTTTACAAGTCTAGAAAGAACACATCAGAAAAGTCAATTTACGCCAACAGCAAAAACAGTCCTGAAACAATAACTCAAAGATCTTTCATTAGAGAGAACATTAAATTTGTTACAAAATAAGTAAACGAATCACATGACATAAAAAGGAGAGGACATAAAATAAGTTTATTTAATAATAATAATAATAATAATAATAGTAATAATAATGATAATTATAATAATAATAATAACAATAATAATAATAATAATAATAATAATAATAATAATAATAATAATGATAATAATAATAATAATAATAATAATAATAATAATAATAATAATAATAAAAGAATAAGTTTATATAATAATTTTAATGAAAAGTCGCATAACATAATTCACACGGGAGACAGTTGGTGATTTTTCCAATTAATTTAGCTATAAAATATCACACGCAATCGGAAAAAATCGCAGTAATTTCTATTACTCGTACTTTCAGTGATTACAAATAAAGGAATTAAAATTATTTTTTTTATCTGAAAAAAATGACTTTCTTGTCGAAAATTTCAAACTTCATTTTCGATGAGGGTCGCCAAGAGGTTGTTCGATTAAACTAAAATTTTGCACAGATCGTTTGCTCTTCATTGAAACAAGAAAGGGAGTTGAGAGCTAACTTTTTAAAACTTTAAAAATAAAGGGCGCACTAAAATAAATAAATAAATATATATATATATATATATATATATATATATATATATATATATATATATATATATATATATATATATATATATATATATATATATATATATATATATATATATATATATATATATATATATATATATATATATATATATATATATATATATATATATATATATATATATATATATATATATATATATATATATATATATATATATATATATATATATATATATATATATATATATATATATATATATATATATATATATATATATATATATATATATATATATATATATATATATATATATATATATATATATATATATATATATATATATATATATATATATATATATATATATATATATATATATATATATATATATATATATATATATATATATATATATATATATATATATATATATATATATATATATATATATATATATATATATATATATATATATATATATATATATATATATATATATATATATATATATATATATATATATATATATATATATATATATATATATATATATATATATATATATATATATATATATATATATATATATATATATATATATATATATATATATATATATATATATATATATATATATATATATATATATATATATATATATATATATATATATATATATATATATATATATATATATATATATATATATATATATATATATATATATATATATATATATATATATATATATATATATATATATTGTTTCTTACTGCCATTATAAACACAAACATTAAATAACTTGTTTTTTTCTAAAAGCTATGCAATAAATAGATGAAATATGGTAAGCGAAGCAAAGAATAAATGAAAGAAAATGAAGAGTGACTATATGAAGCATTCGCTTTAAGACCTTACTCTCCTACACCTAAGAGAGAACAAATAGGGGTTCTAAATCTCTTAATTCCAGGGACCATTGGAGGAGATGACGGAGGCCTGCGAGCTGACTATCTTCAAAATTCATTTTCACTTTAGGCTTTCTCACTGTAACTTTGATCCAATTTTTATTACTCATTTTCATTTTATTTATTTACTTATAGTTATTCATTTATTTATTTTTATTTCCATTCTTATGTTTATATTTATAACATTTTATTTATGATCAATTCTATGTACAAAATTTTAAATATATATATATATATATATATATATATATATATATATATATATATATATATATATATATATATATATATATATATATATATATATATATATATATATATATATATATATATATATATATATATATACACACACATATAAGTATGAAGAGCGAGATCGACGGCCAGAATGTTGGGATGTGAATATCAGTCCCGGTGTATGTTGGGCTTTGAAGAAGCTCCTCCATGCTCTTTCCTGATTCTTTTTGAGGAGAATTTAAAAGAAAATCACCTCAAGCTCTTTCCTGCGACCTTTTGACGGGGTTTTGATTGGATTTCCACAGAAACGATTTACCTGAAATTCAAACCAGAGCCACTACAACATCCAGATCAGTCTGTGGCTTTTCGCCGCAGTTGAAAATCAAGTACTTTTGGGCCTCGCGCTATTTATTAATCCATTTTGGGGACAAGGACTCACAATGGAGAATGGATCCCCTCACCCCACATTCCTCACACCTCACCCCCCTTCTCGTTTAAAGGGACTGGAGGGGTAGCCACAGCTTCTCATTTCACACGGTATTCATCTCAGTCGTTTTGGATTTCTGAAAATATGATTTTCATCCCCGTAGATTTTCTCTCATATACCTTTTACGTTGATTTTTCGTCAAAAATGCAGAATTCAAATCTATCACTGCGAGATTTCGAACTTGTGAACGTCACATTCGAAACCAAGCGCTTTAAAAACTAGACCACGAGATCTTTCTAATATAAGAGTAGGAATATCATTTTCAGGTCATGTACATCAGTTTAACAAATTTCTAAATTTCCAATTTATCCAACATTTATTTATTCCATTTTATTCCACTTTACATTCTTTGCATTTACATTTTTTATTTCACAATACAAATATTATTATTCCATATTATTTAATATATTCTAAACTAACACTCGTTTTCTTTACAAAGCTATAACTGAAATAATTCGTAATTTTCCTTTTCTTCTCACATTTTTTTTTGAATTTTAATGCAATGCATTAAAGTACATGCATACAAAAGCCTACAATACCATATAATCTCATGAACACTATGTACATCATTTTTACTAATTTCTAAACTTCCGTTTTCCCAACATTTATTTATTCCATTTATAAATCACATTTAATTCTTTATATTTACATTTTATTTCACCATATATATATATATATATATATATATATATATATATATATATATATATATATATATATATATATATATATATATATATATATATATATATAAATACTTTTAAGGGAACTAAACAACTCGCTCTCTATTATTAATAATAACCACAAAACCACTAAATAAAAATAAACATAATATAAAGTTAAAATTAAGGGGAATTAAGTGCTAAAACAAGAAATAGAAGTAAAAGGAATAAAAATTTAAAACGCACTATATTTCGGGGAACTACCCCCCTCTTCTGATGCGATCAGGTTAAAAGAAAAGTTAAGACAGGAACGCAAAGAGTCCTGGTGCTAGCTTATAAAGAGGCAACGAAGCGACAAACAAATGAGCAAACAGAAGGAAAAGGCCCGGGCGCATAAATAATAAAAACACATAAACGAACTGACACAAACTAAAACACACACGCGAAGATACACATCCTCTAACATACACGCACACACACAAACTTTTATATACTCACACACACATACCCATAAACATGATCATGCATACATATACACATACATATATACATAAATACATACATATTTTTTTAAAATATGTATGTATGTATGTATATATGTATGTGTATATGTAAGCATGATCATATATATGGGTATGTGTACGTATGTATATATATGTGTGTGTATTTGTGTGTATATAAAAGTTTGTGTGTGTGCGTGTATGTTAGAGGATGTGTATCTTCGCGTGTGTGTTTTAGTTTGTGTCAGTTCGTTTATGTGTTTTTATTATTTATACGCCTGCGCCTTTTCCTTATATAGTGCGTTTTAAATTTTTATTCCTTTTACTTCTATTTCTGGTTTTAGCACTTAGTTAATTCCCCTTAATTTTAACTTTTTATTATTTTTATTGTTTTATTTAGTGGTTTTGTGGTTTATTATATATATATATATATATATATATATATATATATATATATATATATATATATATATATATATATATATATATATATATATTATTTAATATTTTTAAACTAACATCCGTTTTCTTCACAAAGCTATAAATAAAATATTTATTATTTTCCTTTTCTACCCAGATTTTCATAATTTTTTTTTAATGCAAACATTAAAGTACAAGCATACATATGCATACAGTACAAAAACAACTCATATTCACATATACTCAAATACATATATATATATATATATATATATATATATATATATATATATATATATATATATATATATATATATATATATATATATATATATATATATATGTGTGTGTGTATATATACACTCATACTCACATACATACTCTCAAATACTTATGCTATCATATACACAAACACATACATATACACATACATTCGCTCAGGCTCATGTACAAATTTCCAGATACATATTAAATCATACAATCAATCATTCAATCATTCCTCATACATACACATATACAAACATAAACATATATGCACTCAACATATCCCTTTCAGGATGCTAACCATAGCCATTTTTATTAACAAATTTTCCTACAATTTCACGATTCCTACCTTTTTCAATTTAAGGTCAGAATACCTTTCCTTTTTTATATCCCAACTTCATAGCTTTTGCGTACTCAAAACTTTTCCCTTTTAAAATCCCTATACCTTTACCTTAAAACTTCTTAATCTTTTCATTTCAAATATCCAGGCCATCATTTGCTTCATGAGCTACCAACTTCTCTATTTTAAGTTTCAACCCTTCACTTTTCGTTCATTCATGATTTACAATCATGCATTATGAACACTTACTAACTGATCTGAAATTATTTTCATTAATATACTCTCATACAATGACATCATAAACAAAACAACTACTTTATTTCATTAAATAAAAATATTATAAACATGTGATAGTCTGTTTCATAAATGTGGAGTTTATTTAAGAAGTTAATAGAGCAACTCATTGCTTCATCTACAAAATAATTCATTGTATAAACAACAATTCATCTGTGATCTTTATTCTTTATTCTTATTCTTTGTTCTTTATTCGTTTTATAGCAGTCAACGTTTTAATGTTTCATTTGAAATTTTATTGTTTTTCAATTTTTTATTGTTTTTAATTTGTTTACTTTAAATTTTATTTTAAATTTTAGATTTTAAATTCGAATATTTATTTTAAGTATTAGTTTCATTTCGGCTTTTCATTTTTATTTTCTACATTTTAATGTTTCATTTGAATTTTTGTTGCTTTTCTTTTTTAGTCTGTAAGTTTTGAAATTATTTTTTAATGTTTTTCTTTTTTATTTTTCAAGTTTTTAATTTTTTGACGTTTTAACCCTAGTTTGTGCAGTAAAGTACGTAATGCTTGTCAGGGCTTAGTCATGACCACAAGCACTCACTTAATCACATAACCATTTATTCGTATACTCAGCAATTGTAACCAATTAAAACCAGTTAGTTTAAAATATTACCATTACGTACACTGCTATACTTACCATATCACAACAAAATTCATCTATGTTACTTCTAACAAGCACATCACACTCATTCAAAATCATTAACTAGCCCTCTAAAATATATTTATCTGACAAAACATTTCCCGAACACAAACTGAAGTCCATTTTTTACATTAAGGAGGACGTAGCGCCGTCCGAAGCGATGCAAGTGCCCCCCATTGGGCATAACCGGCGGAGTGATAGCATGGGCTAGACCATTCCGTTTCACTCCGATGCCCATTGGTTCGTTCCCTTTCGCGTTTCACCTTCTCAGAGGGTCTCTAGTGTACCTTCGCCTCATACTGGTGTGTCTATGCTCTCACTACCTCTCCACTCCATTTCTTCACATGTTCCCACATATTTACAAGCACTTACTCTTATATTACCTTTTCAAAACAAATCAAAAATTGGCAAAAATCAGAGCTGCCTCGGAGATGATTCGAGGGGCGGCATCCAAAGAATGCCCTTCAACCTCCACCCCTCCCCCATCATCACTTGGGAATTGAAGGCTTCCGATGATGGAGATGGTGCCTCCATGACATGGCGTCCGACTTGCCCGGTGCAAGGTCTTCTTTCTTCATGAATTTCTGCAAATTTCGGTCTTTTTATCTAATTTCCCCCTTTGTCGAACACCATCTCTCTTCTTCTAAACCTCATCTCTTGTTTCTAACCGAAACTCAGGTGCTTGAGCGTGCTGACAGCAAACCTTATTCTGTTACCTACTACTGTCTCTATCCTCAATTTTCAGCCAAAGGCGGTTGTTGCACATATGTGCGATACTATGTTATTTGCTCTCGTGTCTCTAATTTGGAATCTCCAGAATTCTCTACTTTATGGCTAAAGCTGTCATGCAATTCTACTACTAAATTTATTTGTTCTGTTTATTTATCTCCTAATTCTACTGACTATCCAAAATTCTTCGACTATTTAACTACCCAGAACAATCATGAGCAGTTGGTGCATCTCCCTACCCGTATCCCTGACCTTCTTGGTGATGAACCCAAAATACTTGATCTTTTCCTTACTTCTTATCCTTCTCCTTATGCTGTCAAACTCTTTCCTCCTCTGGGTTCATCCGATCACCTTCTTATCTCCGTATCTTGTTCTGTCTCTTCAAGTCTTTCGCAAGAACGGCCCCCGCCTTCGGCGAGGAGACGTTTGTGGAACTTCGGTGCTGCTAGCTGGTCTGACTTGCGGTCGTACTTCTCTGGTCATGGAATGATTATTGCTTTCGTGGGAGGGGTCCCTCGGAGTGTGCTGAGCTCATAACAGAGGTGATTCTCTCTGGCATGGAGCCGTACATTCCATATTCTTTCCCTTCTACTATACCTAACAAACTTTGGTTTAACTCTACTTGTTCTCGCGCAATCCGCCGTAGGGACGCTGCCTTCAGAGATTACCGTCGTCTTCAAACTCCTGAAACTCATTCAATTTATATTTCATCCCGGAATCGTGCAAACTTCCTTTGACTTGAACACTTTTAAAAGCCGTGTATCGGGTCACGTTGGCCATTAGCGGACTGTTCCCGAATGTTCTCTAAGTCTGTTGGATTTTTGTAGGCCTCCGGCCTTTGCCCACCAGAGGAGACATAAAAAAATTTTTGTATTCATGCTTTCTTACTGCATTCAAACATTTCTACAACACTTATAAAAGACATTGTGCACGTTTCTGCTCTAAGTCTCTCAGTATGCGTGATAAATCTAAGCATTTAACATAACTTTAATTATTAATGCATGAACAAAATCATGTTAGTATCTATCTGACATACGAATTACAAAACTTTACATTCATTGTTCTACCAAAACTTTTCAATACATAATTTAAATCTCCATGGTCACCTATATAATATATAATTAATTGGTCTATCATATACATTTCTCAACCTGCGCTTCACAGCTTGTACTTTAAAACTCAATATACCATCTATCTTTTAACACTTAGGCATGATCAAAGACGTGCCGACATCTCTCTGGCACACATTTCATACTCTATTCCCTTCATCCTGAATCTTAATCTCCAAATATAGCCTGACTTTTAGCAATTCGACCTAATCAAATACATGTTATTCTCGCTCCAACATACAATTTATAGGACATGCATTTCTTATCTAAATCTTTCAACGGATATCTTAATCCAACATAGAGTACTCTAAACATTTTATCACCAAAGCATGATCAAAGATATACAGTCATCTCATTAATTTATATTTTATTGTACTTGCATATATTTTTACGCTATGCCTCATCAATATATAACTTAAATCTCTGTATTTAACTTACCTTTTATATTTAAGGTATGAACAAAGTAACGCTAGTATCTATCTGGTACGCAAGTTATAGAACTTTTAATTCACTTTTCACTTCAGATCTATTCAACATTTAATTGGATTCTTTATGGCTAACTCAACTTTATCATTAAAGGGAGGTTTCAATTTTGAAAAAAAAATATTAATCCGATTCTCCTGAAAATTTCAATATTTATAGCTTTATTCCCGTCAAAAAAACTCGATTCCTAACGTTTTTACGAGCGAGTTAATGTTTAGCATTTATATCAGAATGTTTTTTCAAATTCAAATCTACGGTGAAGCCACATAAAAAAATTTTTGGTCTGAAATTTGGTATATATGTTCCAAATTCTATTGGGTACAAAAAGTTTTAATAGAGTTTTGCTTCCAGAGTTACACAAAAAATAGTATTAGCCCAAGACTGACCCACTATCGAAAGAAATTATTTTTTGAAAAACAAAATCCACATTTTCGAGGTAAAATACTTTGTTTTAAAAAGTATAATTACTACGTAATAAATATTGGCATACTTATAGAGGAATGTTGGCGCTACAAATTCTTCTTTGTACTTTATTCGATTTGATTTGTTTGTACCGAGGTACGATCTCTCAAAAAAGTTCAATTTCTTGAAAATTTTCAAAAATTCCAAAAGTTTGAGAGGCTATATCTTCCTTCAAACAATTAGCATTTAATAATGCTCTAAATAAATGTTGTAGACCTATCTCTCCTCTAAACAATATTCAAAACTATAAAAAATGCTCGCATAGGATTTTTTAAAATAATTTTTTTCTCCGAAAGGGTAAAAAAAATTCGACTGATTTTAAATTTTTTTCTGGACGTGATATCAAAAATCTGTTGCAAACACTGCAAGAGATTGGGGCTAAGATTGTACAGGCAAATTTTCACCTCATGTGAAAAAATATTTTGACCCCGCTATTTATTTTTTTTTCGACTTTTGACCACTAATACCTATGAAACCGTTATAGACTCATAAAAACGCTACAAAAAGAGCTTTTTGAAGCGGGAAAAAAGCCATATACACTGCAAATTTCAGCTCAATCGGTCAAAAAATAAAAATTTCCTGTCAACAAAAATATTCCTTTTCAAAATCCAAACTTCCCCTTAAGAATTGAACAAAATCATGCCATCTTATATCTAGCATACAAATTGTACTACTTTACATTAATATTCAACATAAACTCCTCATAAACATTTAACTTAATTCTCCATATTCAACTTAAATTTATCTCATAGATATGGTCAAAGATATACCTACGTCTCAAACAATTTACTGAACTTGGCATACATTTCATACCTTAATTCATCCAGCATATAACTTTATCTCTATATGCTGCATGACTTTTAACACTTCTACATGATCGAACACTTGTCATCATCTCTCTAGCATGCAATTTATAAAGCCTTACATATATTTCTTGTCTAAATCTTTCAACGTATATCTTAATTCAGCCTAGCTACTTAAACATTTTATTATTAAGACATGATCAAAGACATGCCAATTTTCTTTATTCTAGCACATCATTTATTGAGTCTTTATATGCATTTCACACCCCATGCCTCATTAATATATAATTTTCATCTCTATATTTATCCTAATTTTTTTATTTATTGCATGATGAAAGTAATGCTCGTTTCTATCTTGTATGCAAGTTATAGAAATTTTCACTCATTATTCACCTCAAATCTAAACATTTAATTTCATTCTCCAAGGTTAACTTAACTTTATCACTAATGTATAAGCAAAGTCAAGCTATCATCTATCTAGCATACAAATTACAAAACTTTACATTAATACTAAGCATAAACTCTTAGATATTTAACTTATTTTCCATATTCATCTTAAATTTTTCGCACAGATATGATTAAAGGTATACCGACATCTCTCTAACACACAAATTAAAGAACTTGACATACAAATCATACCCTAATGCCTCCAGCATGAAACTTAATCTCCAAATACTAACTGACTTTTAACATTTCGACAGGGTCGAACACAAGTCATCATCTCTCAAGCATGCAATTTTTAGATACTTACATACATTTCTTATCTAAATCTTTCAAAATATATCTTATTTCACCATAGTTCACGGAACTTTTTATTACTAAAATATGATGAAAGACATACTAACATTTCTCCAACACACAATTCATAAATATTGATATACATTTCATACCCTAATCCTCCCAACATATACCTTAATCTCCATATATTTTAACACTTCGAAATGATCAAACACATTTCATCATCTCTCCAACATGCAATTATAGAGCCTTACATACATTTCTTATCTAAATCTTTCAACATATATCTTAGTTTACCATAATTCAGTAAACTTTTTATCATTATGACAATTAAAGACATACCTATTTCCCCATAACACATCATTTATTTATCCTTTATATTCATTTCCTACTCTACGCCTCATCAATATATGACTTAATTATCTGTATTTAACCTAACTTTATTACAAAGGCATGTTCAAAGGCAAGCATATATTATAAATATATATATATATATATATATATATATATATATATATATATATATATATATATATATATATATATATATATATATATATATATATATATATATATATATATATATATAGAGAGAGAGAGAGAGAGAGAGAGACATTGAATATTTTATTTAGATTTCTTAATTAATTCTCTGAAGAAAAAAAAATCTGGCCCCCTTTTTTTGGTCATCTAATTCTTGTCAGTTGTCAGTTGTTGTTGGAAAGTGTTTATATTGTCTGAAAGAATTTCTTTCTTTTTTAATTCATAGAGCTCAAAATCATGTGAGAATACAAAAAAAAAGTCTGTAAGCAGTACATTGTGCAATATTTGAAGTTTTGAGTTGTTCCATTGCCAAGTAATTCTCAGCAGCCATTATGTCTTCTCTATGAAAAATTATTTGCTAACAAAAATATGAAACCATTCAGGCTTTCTGATCATATAAGAAAAATGCACCCTGATTAGGTAAAAGAAGACATGCCATTTAAAAGCACTTCTAGATAAACATCATAATAGGAGGTTCATTCAAACAACGCTTACTAGTGCTACATTGAAAATTGATAATGGTTTCATCTGCTTATATAATGTCTCAAAAATGATTACCAAATCAGAGGAGCCTCATATCATTGGTGAAGAGATACTTTTGCCAGCTATAGAGGAAGTACTTCGCACTGTGGTATATCATCATTCACCAAGCCAAATTCTCTTCCTGACAATGAATCATTACTTTTAGGTTGTGTTAGATTTATTAAGGATTCGAAAGTTGTTCAAGAGTTTCCTTTTGCAGAAGAGCTAGAAACAGACACCAAAGGGAAATCAGTGTTTTCCACTATTTCAGAAAGAAAGAATTCCAATGAAAAATATTATTGCTTGTGCAACTGACGGGACACCAGCACTAACAAGGTGTTATAGAGGGTTTCTTGCATTTTTAAAGAAAGCCTTACCCAATGTTTTAACAGTTCACTGTGTTATTTATATGCAACATTTAGTTGCAAAGTACTTAAGTGACGACTCAATAAATCCCTTGGTATTGTCATCACGTCTTTAAATAAAATTAAATCTCAAGTTCTTAATTCCCGATTATTTTAACAGCTCTGCATCTCTAATGATGAATAATTTGACCGTCTGTTGTTGCATATTGAAGTTCGAGGGCTATCAAAAGGCCATTTCTTAAAACGATTTTATTCTCTCTTTAATTCTGTCACCGATTTTTTTCAAAGATCTAAAAGTAACTATTTGAGTGAAGAACTCGAGTCCTGCAAATGTGATATTGAGTATAGACTCAATTATATAGTAAAGTCAATGACATGAATTTCCAGTTGCAAGACAGTTATATCAAATCTCTTAAAACATAATCAGTTATTTGCTCATTTATCGCGAAGCTTTTAATATTCAAACAAAATATTGGTCGTAGGAAGCTGTTTCAATTTCCAAATGATAATTCCATTCTCTGATTTGTTTAGGTACGACCTCCTGATTTTTTGTGACCGTGTGAACTTATCACACGAGGATATGAAGCGCAGATATCAAGATTTTCTAAGTCTCTAAGTACCAGATTGGTTAATCAAAATGCTTTCCGAGTTATACACAACATTGAATTTCCATAGTAGATGATGACCTCCTGATTTTTTGTGACCATTTGAACTTATTACACTAGGATATGAAGCGTAAATATTTAGGTTTTCTAAATCTCCAAGTACTAGATTGGTTAAACAATCCGTTTTCCGAGTTATGCACAAATTAAATTGAGTCCACCATGCCGTTTACAGTGGCACAAATGGTAGAGTGATTGACTCACGTGCTTGAGGGATCCGGTTCGATCCCACTTGTGGATCCTAGATATTCTACCTAGAAAAGGCTCTCTCCTCGTGAGATGTGAATTTTTTTTTTATTTAAATAAAGTTTATCGATTTACAAAATGACTTCGAATTAAAGCCCCTTAGTAAACAATCATACCAGGATTTTAGGCTACAAGGGGATATTTCTGAAAAGCACCGAAAGTTGTGGGAATCTGTCAAAAAACGCTTTCATTGTTTTCCCAACTTCTTAATGGCAGAGCTCGGTTTTAGTGCTGTCACTCGACAGTTAACTACTCAGATAAAGCGCCTTCAGGTCGTCAAGTGAGGTGATTTGCTACTTCTTTTAAGCAACATTAAACCTAATATACTAAATCTTGTGAGTAAGCATCAAAGTCAACAATCACAATAAATATATAAGTGTAACCTTACGTAAGTTATTAAATAAAACATTTTATTTGCTTAATATTTTGAAACATGTGCCTATAAAAATAATTTCTCCTGCTTTTTCAACATAGTTTTAATTAATATAAATGATCTAATTTTGAGTTTTGATACATAAAATTAGGTAAATTGAATATGTTTACATAAGCTAAAGTAAAACAAGAATTCACAAACATAGCTGAGGTAGCCAACAAATATAAATAGCAGAAAGATTAGTTGCTCATAAACAAATAAAAATATTTTACTATTATTTTGCTATTATATTTTAAAAATTTATTATTCTTTATAGTGGTTTACATTGATATTCAATGTTCAAATTTCGTAATGGGTGGTGGGCGGTGAAAATAAATTGGGGATTTAAGGTTGGGAAACATTGGTATATAGGATCGCTTACATCTCAACTTAATGGAAATAATCTTACTAAAATTGAAGCTACATTCCCGCAATACCAGTTCATTCTTATAACTTATAACTCCCTCTCAATTTAAAGCTTCTTCAGACACAAGGACCCTCACCCAATGTTTCTCAGATCTTTATTAATTTATTTATTTAAGTGACCCAAATGAAAATGCGGCGTATGTAGGCCAAACTGGTCTACAATTGAAAGTGAGGGTTGATAAGCATATAGGAGTTTTCTTTAGAAAAGACCTTCCTCTTTGCTCTCCTGTACGCCTTGCCATAAAAGACCATGGAGATTCCCACCCTTTTTATTCTTCTAATTTCTCTATTCTTCAACATGCATCTTCCCTTCTTGGTCGTAGGATTTTGAAATTTTATATATAAAAATTCATTGCCATCTTTAAATGATCAAGCTTCTTCTATTGTCCTTTTCAGTCAATAACGATGTTATTTTTCCCAAAATAGACCAGCCTTTTCATATTTATTTATGTTATTTTAATATTAATATTTATTAATATTATTTTTTATTATTTTATAGCAATTATTATTAATTTAAATATCTTATATATAGTTAATGAATTTATGTTTTGATTGTATTTTAAAATAGAAATTTGTAAAATTTGTTTGTGTTGAAGACGGACCTATATACGGTGTGAAACGTTCACAGTGGATTAAATGAGTATATGGAAACCCTTAGTACTGGCTCTGATCTTTCTAATTAGATTGAGGCTCATTAGAAAAAAGCTATTTGAACTTTATATATATATATATATATATATATATATATATATATATATATATATATATATATATATATATATATATATATATATATATATATATATATATACACATCACCACCACTCACGGGCAAAGCCCTATTCATGGAGAGGGGTGTTAGAAGAATAAAAATAATGTAAAAGAGTAAAAAAATAAATAAATAAATAAATAAATAAATAAAAAAAAAATAAAAGACCACCCCTGCAGGTCCCACCTAACGCAAATTTCTTAGATGAGTGCAGACTCGAGCATTAAAAAATTGAGATTAAATTCGGATGGGAACACATAAGATGGGAGTGAGTTCCACAAAACAGAGGTGGCAGGAAAGAAGAAGGCACCATAGCGGACTAGCATGGAGTTGCCTATGTCCACGCAGAATTGTACAATTGGAGTAACTGCGAGGAAGAAAAAATTCTCGTAGTCTAAACAGAATCCCCAGCTTCTTTGAAGCCGAACTAGCAACTATTTTGATATGAGGTTTCCAAGACATTTTTTTGTTTATGGGAAGGCTACACGATCAAGGTAGGCTTAGGTTTGAAAAGGCAAAATGTAGTAGAAAAGAAGTAAATACTGTTATCGGGATAGACAATTAGTTACAGGGGGAAAAATACAACAAGAATTATGCAAGGTGCTGGCAAAATGCAAAACAAAACTACATATCAGTGAAATGTAATTCAAGCAACAACGTGCCAAGCGAGCTCACCGCCATCCCTAACATCGCTTTCCAAAAGCGGGCGAGACCCTTCAAAGTGCTATAAGGTGTTCTTCCTAGGCCTACCACGAACACGCCTTCGCTTAAATTCCAGAGTTCGAACTTGGACGTTAGGCAAATTCATGGCTCGTCCCCTCAAACGGGTTACGATTGGAGCTGAAACCTTTCTCAGTTCTCTGGCTCTCTTTCCTCTCACGACAAAGATATTTCACTCATAGTCTAATCCTGATTCCAATTTCCGAGATAACTCAGCATCTCTCTCTTCCTACTTTCCTTCAACTTACGCTCCGACCCCTCAACTTCCTTAAACGCTAAACAATAAAATTCTCTCGGTTTCGCCCTCAATTTGTCAACTGTTGGGTTGTCAAGAATTCTTCCCATGGTTTCAACAGCTTTCATGTCTGGTTGGTTCAGAACTTCAAATCGGGTGGACTCTTTTACACTTCTTAATCTAGGAGACATTCCGCTCCCACTCCCTTTAGCGAAATTCACCTCCTTCTCCATGTCACACTCATCTAACTTTCTATATTGCTGCTCCGGAAATATCCTATAGATATCCAGGTCTTCGTCAAGCAATCCTTCATCCTACATTACGTCTGAACAGCCACGTCTTTCATTGTATTCCTGCCAACAAATTGGTTCCGGCAGACTAAACACAAGTTTTCCAAGATTGAATCTGATGATGTATCACTTCTGTCAATCAGCTTTTGGAATAGGTCTCCACACATGAAGCACACAGAAAAAAAAACAAATCCTTAATCCCTTTAGATAACTCTACTATTACTCTCTTCGAATCTCGAAGAGCTTTCCCAGCCCTATTTTAGGAAACTTTATAGTCTTTCAAGCATTGTCACTTATTAAACGATCACCCGAGCAAGCAACTTTCCTTGTTGTACGGTAACCACCCGATCTTATAGCTCTACCTCAGAACGGATAACTTCCCTGTCCTTGAACCTTAACTAATACATGGAAACTACTCTGGCTTTCGCCTCTTCTTGGGACACAGTAACATTCCCTTTCTTAAACTCTATATGGGACACAGTAGCCACCTTGGTATTGCAATTCTACCGATGCCATCGGAGCATATTCATCACTTAAACCCGATGATTAAGCAGCCTTCTCCTTGAGGGCGTAATTGTCTCTTAGGTACCTGGGGGGCTGAATCCATGGCTTCAAATGACGGCGATGTACTCTTTTTCGTTCCAATTCCACAATCGGATAAGTGACACAATTCTCATTTACTTTTTGTACTCGAAATGAGCCAGAATACCTTGCTTTCAGTTTTCGAACAGGACTTATATCATTTGACACCTTCTTACGGGAAAATAACTAACACACTTGAAAGGGGCAAAAATTTGAATGTCTTTCAACCCACTTTCTCTTTCTTGCAAAGGGATGGGAGCAATAATTCCCTTTTCATGATTTTCATCCAAAAATCGGGTTGACGGCGCATTGTAAAATTGTAAGTGACGAGCACCTTTGTTAAAAGTGACTTACACATACAATTTATAGGATCTCCCCCATCGTTCTATTGATTCGTTCAATAGCTCCATTGCTCGCTGGTCTGAGCGGACTGGTGTAAACATGCGAGATATTGTAACACTTGAGTAAGTTCTCAAATTCACGCTCTCGAAACTCTTGTCCATTTTCCGTTAAAATCTTCTCAAGCAAGCGTAACAAAGGTGGAAGAATGTCACGCTCTACTATGGCACCTACAGTTTGCTCTTTATTGTGACGAATGGGGAGTGCCAACACTACTTACTATAATAGGCCACAACCACCAAGCACCATATGTTTCCCTTGGCTGCAGTTGGGAGAACAATTAGGTCCATGGCCACCAGCTTGAATGGACGAGACGTGATGATCTTTAGGGTTGACGGCTACACGACCTGATGTCCGATCTTAAACTTTTGGCACTGCGGACAATATATACACACATCTTTTACTACGCGAAGAATCGAGGGATGCCAGATGTATTGCCTCATCATGGCATGAACCTTAGAAGTGCCAACATGGGCCATTTCGCGGTGGAACAATAATGCCAAATGAACAAGGATCCTAAAGGGGACCACTGCAAGCCGTCACCCTGCTAATAAAACAGAATATGATTAATAATCCTCAAGTGCTGCCAATAACGGCGAAATTTATTCAGCCTTCCTCCAACTGACAACTTGTTCCGACCATTCTGAATCCTTCTCTTTACACTTCGAACCACAAAATCTGCTTCCTGAACTCTATACAACTGGGCTATATCAAGTCTATTAGCAATTTTCGTCCTGCGTCTTTTAAATTACTATCAAAGGAACAGTCAACACTTTCCACAGTATCCTATTTTTTTCCACGTCAAGGTGATTTCATTCCTCACATGACCACAAGCTGGGATGACTGACTCTTTTTCTTCTAAGACGTGCATAATGAAGCTTAAGCCAAGCAGTTATTCCTCGTCAGGTGCTTCCATGCTCATTTTACTTTCTCTAGTTGGACCCTCCACCACCCTCTCCTCATCTCCTCCAAGCGACTGCCCAGAAAAAATACTGCTCTCACAAAGTGGATTAAAATGCACACCACCACTGGAGATGCACTCTTGAAAAGGGGTCATCGTCAATGGTCGAATCTTCAACTTAAACTAAGGGTGAGGTACCTCCATGATGGACCCAAAGGAAGGATCAATTAAGTATATGCTATATGGGTGACCATGGAGATTCAAATTATATACCTCGTAGCTCACCTCTTGCATTCTGAACAGGGCTATATTTCCTTTCATAAAGATAAAGTTTTCAAAATTGCTGGATGCCAAGGCTGCCCTCTTTGGTCTTAGAATGTCCAAAGAGCTGGCTAATGGGATATATTACTTAATAAACAAGTCCACCCAGACTTCCTGATATTCACACGGAAACAGGTTCCTAGTGATTGGACTTCAGTTTCTGAAATATTTTGAAATGGTATCAAGAACTCAAATCTTTTTTTAAGTTTCATCTGAGCATTATGTTAGTGTATTGTGAAGTTATATGTATAAATATAGTATATATATATATATATATATATATATATATATATATATATATATATATATATATATATATATATATATATATATATATATATATATATATATATATATTGACCATGTTCCCGACTTTCCCCCCAACTCTGGTGGAACATTTGTAGGCCTCTGGCCTTTGCCCACCAGAGGTGAAATAAAAAAAAAAATTTACAAGAGATGGTTAAAAGTTTGTTCAAAACTATAAAAATAACTAACCTTAAATGGGTCCATTTCAGACTCAGTCCCACCACCTTCAGTGCCTTGAAGTGGAGGAATAAAATTCCATGCAATATTACACTTTATTTCCTCCAATATTCTCATATCGACAGATGGGTAATTCTCTCATTTAAACTACGTACCACTCCGAGTTTGAAGCGAAGGTGCTGGGCTGTTGCCATAAGCAAATTAAAATCATCAAAGATATTGTTGAACCTCGGTTCAAAGCACTTTTCTTTCCCTTTGTATGGCTTTGGTTGCTTTAGCAAGTAGTTGATTAAGTTTTTGGCATAGTTAAATTTTTGCGCCTCTCATTGCATTCCCACAAGATTGTTCTTGAGGGGGAAGAGGTTAAGCAATGCAACTCACGCGTGCGCATTCTTCTCATCCTGCAACATATCCAGCCTAACAGCAATAGGAGTCATTATTTCGATGTACTCAGCAATTATCTCTTTATCAGTTTTATTAAATACTGGAAGACAAGGTTTTTGTTCCATACAAATGCTGTTGATTTGTGTCATGCTACCATCAAGGTTTTTTAGGCAGGTCTTTCATAAAGAGAGAGAAGGGTGGATAAAGCATTATCTGTTGCAATACAGACAACCTGAAGATAAATTTTTTCATTTAGTAGTTTCCTTATTAATTTGGAGATATACATTTTTTTAGTATTAAGTTATTATTTCAAATTGATTTTTACTGACCTTATGTTCAATGCCAATTGTTGATGGATAAATATCTACATTGATATTTTTTTTACTAGTATCGAAAAAATATCGATGATATTGATATTATATCATTAGTATCGAATCAACGATATTTTTTGAATTCTAAATATTTCCTAGTATTTCTTTAATTCTATATTTTTTTTAATTCTAAATATTTCCTATATAGTTTTATCCTAGTATCGAATCAACGATAAATATTTTTAATTCTAAATATTTTCAGCACTTTTCTTATATATATATATATATATATATATATATATATATATATATATATATATATATATATATATATATATATATATATATATATATATATATATATATATATATATATATATATATATATATATATATATATATATATATATATATATATATATATATATATATATATATATATATATATATATATATATATATATATATATATATATATATATATATATATATATATATATATAATATTTAAGAAAAATGTGTGTATTTTTCTGGCGTGTTCAAATTGCGTGATGAAGGCATTTTGTCTGACTCAGGAGAAGGAGGAGAAGGAGGAGGAGGAGGAGGAGGAAAGGAAATGAGATCATACAAGTGCAGAAGTAGAGGTCTATAGGCAAATTATAGGGGAGAACAGTTATCATAAAATATACTTATTGCTTATTTTACTTTTCAAATTAGATATTTATAAAAGTTATGAAAATATCCTACCTATTGCAGGACAACATTAATTTTGAAGTTAAGGTTAAATCTTTAAATAAATTTTTTAATTTATTCTGAAATTTGAAATGTTTAAGTTCATATGCGAAGATTTTCTACTTTTTTCGAAGATTTTTTCTCTCTATAAAATCACCTCCACTGCTAATTCAGAGCCATATATATATATATATATATATATATATATATATATATATATATATATATATATATATATATATATATATATATATATATATATATATATATATATATATATATATATATATATATATATATATATATATATATATATATATATATATATATATATATATATATATATATATATATATATATATATATATATATATATATATATATATATATATATATATAGTGGCGGCTCGTGGTCAAAATTCTTGAGTAGGCAAATCAAAATATATATATATATATATATATATATATATATATATATATATATATATATATATATATATATATATATATATATATATATATATATATATATATATATATATATATATATATATATATATATATATATATATATATATATATATATATATATATATATATATATATATATATATATATATATATATATATATATATATATATATATATATATATATATATATATATAGAAAATTCATATATTTTTGTACTTACATTTATTTATAAAGAAGATCTATTTTCCTATCTTTCCTTAGAGCATATCTCTTTATTATTTTTTCATGCCATGAAGAGTCACTTGATAGCTCCGTTAAAAGCTCTTTTTCTATGGAAAGTAAAGACAAGAATGAGAGACGTTCCTGTCCTATAGTGTTCCTTGAGCAGCTTTTAATGCGATTTAAGCATGAAAAACTCCTTTCTACTGACGCTGTAGTTGCTTGAATGGTACCAATTAGACTAAAAAGTCTAAAAGTTTGTTGCAGTGTTATACACAAGTCATTCTCCACAATATTTTTCAAAATAGATTCTACATCTTTATCGTGAAAAAGTTTGCGGTTTTCTTCAGCATAGACTATATTTAACTCGTTTCGAAGAACATTATCATTAAAATAGTTTCCGTAAGTGTCCATCAGCGACTTCAGAGAATCGCTGGGAAATATTTTTTGAAATTTTGCAAACTGACAGGAATCTGCAAGTGCGAGAAATTTTAAAGCTGACATGTTGGAGAATCGAGTATTTATTTGAGTAGTAATATTATCTAAGACAGAATAATAATTCATTTTATAATGGCAAGACACAGAAGATTCATTATTTATTTTATTTCTTAAAGTACGTGGACCCTTTCCAGTTTCAATCTCAGCTTTTTTCATATAACTTAGGAAATTAGCATCATTTCGCATGTCATGTAGAGCTCTTTCACAAATAGATATATTTGAAATGCACATCTGAATATCTATTGTTTTTTTCTGGAGGACATTATACAGAATTTCAGTTTTCAGAAATATGTCATTGAAGATTAGTAAATAGAAAACAAAGTCAAATTCACACAATTTATTCTTGTAAGCCTCTGCTTGCCGGATTGTTTTGCTATTTGTACTTTCAGTTTTCATAAGTTCTTCGAACACTTCAATCAGCCCTTTT
>SEYY01004661.1:0-7500 GCA_009176605.1 Armadillidium nasatum
CTTCAAGGCTTCAGTCTGTGCCCACCTGAGGGATGTGCGTTAGGCCTACGTTTGAATGAGCTTTCTTTCCCTTGTGTGTGCCCCCTCCTTGAAAAGGGCTCTGCCGTGAGTGGTGGCCATCTGTAAAAAAAAAAAAAAAAAAAAAAAAAAAAAAAAAAAAAAAAAAAAAAAAAAAAAAAAACACATACGTATATAAAAGCTTCAAATTAGTAAAACTGTACTTACGAAATCTCTTGGTGGGAGGAATTCGAACAACCTTTCGTTTTTGTGTCATCTTTGTTTGACATTCAAGTCTGCCTCTGTTGCTATTTAGAAGCAAGGCATCGGAAATCATCAAAAAGACAAGGATGAAGTACATGAATGATAATTGCTTCTGTTGAGATTTACACATTCCTTCCATTTTCTATATATATATATATATTATATATATATATATATATATATATATATATATATATATATATATATATATATATATATATAATATATATATATATATATTATATATATATATATATATGTATATATTTTTAAAGTCTGTAACAGTTTAAAAAATTTTAAATATATATATAATATATAAAATGTTCATTTTTTTTTTTTTTTTTTTTGAAACTTGCCATTTTAAGATAATTTTCGTTATAAATATTATAGCACCACTTATGGCAGGTCACATTGAAGGATAAGCAAATCTGGTGTTCAGTTATCTTTATTACATGTATAACTGGGCTTCGTGAGACAAAAAGAAAGCTTAAGGAGAACTCAGATCTGGATCCTTGGTAAAACTTGTGCTGAAGCTTTGCAGTGGCAAACGTGAGTTATCTACAATGAAGGCTTCGTGTAGAACCCTCAGATGAATGTATTTGCGCTATATATTATAAAAATCTATTATATAGCGCGATACGGTGGTTATGTGATATTATCGAGCAAAATGATAACAATGTTTGTTAAATTAATATTGTTTTTTTCCCTGTATTCAATCAACACAAGCGTGAGTAGGACTCTATCGGACTTGTTTAGCATAAGCCTTGCGGCCTCACTATACGGGTGTGTGAATTAAAAGGTTTGTACGTTTGAACGCTACAGAAATCCCCCCCAGAATTGGGAGGAATCATGAAAACGTGAGGAGTCGGATTGCCAAACAGAGATTGAATAACCTGCGAAAATAAAGAGTTATAAGAAGATGAGGGATGGATGGGGAAGGAGTTTTGTGAGGGCGAATGCGAAAACTTGAGAGGGAAGAAGCATGCGAAGTGGAGCAGGTGGAGGAACGGAAACAAAGTGTTGGATAGAAGTTTGGGATTAAGAAGTACAAGCTGATTCGGTAGATAGTTGAAAGCCATTGGCGTGTGTACATTGAAATCACCTAAATGATGATTTCGGAGAAAGGAGAAGAAGAAAGAATGTGTTCTATTTTGGAGTTAAGATAGTCGAAGAATTTTGGATAGTCTGTAGAATTAGGAGATAAGTAGACAGAGCAGATTAATTATTGTAGAGTTGCAAGAAAGTTTAAGCCATAGAGTAGAGAATTCAGAAGACTCCAAATTAGAGACACGAGAACAGACAACATCGTTGCGTACGTAAGCGCAACATCCGCCTTTGGCTGAAAATTGAGGATAGAGGCAGTAGGAGGAAACAGAGTAGGGCTTGCTGTCAGAGCACTCAACACCTGAGTTTCGTTAAGAATAAGAGATGAGGTCTAGAAGAAGAGAGTTGGTGTTCGACAAAGTGGAAATTAGTAAAGAGACCACGAATGTTGCAGAAATTAATGAAAAAAGGAAGATCGTGCATCAGGGCAAGTCGGCGTAGAGGTCTTGGTGGCACCAACCCCATCACGGAGGCCACCAACTCCCAAATGGTGATGGGATAGGGAATAGTGGATATATATAATATATATATATATATATATATATATATATATATATATATATATATATATATATATATATATATATATATATATATATATATATATATATATATATATATATATATATATATATATAACCTGGGCTAAATGTTCATAGACTCATGAAATCTATCAGAGATGAGGAGACATTCCTGACCAATACCAGATCATTGACCGACACGCCAGAATAGACAGAGTTTAAAAGTATAGAATACAAAGGAAGTCGGGGAAAATAGATAATGAAAGAGTGTTCCAGTACTTACAAGTAGAGACACGTAAGAATGAAAATTTAGGTCAAAGAGCAGAAAAGAGAAAATAGATAAAGAATGTATGTTCCAGCACTTACAAGTGGAGACATTTAAGAATGAAGATGGAGGTCAAACAGCAGAACAGAGAACTGAAAAGACCTGGAGAAGAAGCCGTGTTAATGGAACTTTCCTCATAGAGGGAGATATGGTACTAGAGTTAAGAAAAACAATGTCCGTTATCATAGTGATACAGTATAAGAAGAGTGAAGAAAAAGTTAAACGGGTAGAAAGGGTTGGAAAGAGTTGTACTAAATAATATATATATATATATATATATATATATATATATATATATATATATAATATATATATATATATATATATATATATATATATATATATATATATATATATATATATATATATATATATATATATATATGTATATATATATATATATATATATATATATATATATATTATATATATATATATATATATATATTATATATATATATATATATATATTATTATATTATATTATATTTATATATATCTATTATATATATTATATTATAATATATAATTATTATAATTTTTTAACTAAAATATTCATTTTTTTAACATTTTATTTATTTCCTTCGGCCATTGTAATTTTATTGCAATATTTTTGTTTGCAACATTTAAAATTACTAAAATGAAATTTGATTTATAAATCTGATTTTGACTCAAATTAAAATTGCAATTTAAATAAATTTAACCACAGATGATTTAGCAAAATAGTCACTTGTTACTTGTCAAAGTTCGACTATATCACCAACTCCACTCTTTAAAAAAAAAAATTTTTTTTTTTTTTTGCTTCTTGCAAAAATAAAGGAGTGGTTTTCACTCAAAATTCACTCAAAAACTCAGACCTTATATTATATCTATGGAGAAAAGACTCCGCCTTATTCTCTTCCATAAACTTGGCATTTTTATGAAATTATAATTGAACAATCCACAATTCAGTTACAATGGTCGATGAGAATAAAAAGTTGTTAATAATTTTTCAGATTTTTTTATTTTGAGTTTTTAAGCCTGTAATGAAATATTTGAGAAGATTGAATCCATAATCAAATGACATAATTTAATTCTGAAGCCAAAAAACTAAATTAAGAAAGGATAAAAATATTTGGATCTAAATCTCACAATAAAAGGGTGAGTAACATTTTGAAATTGTTTTGCTGAAAAAGCATTTTGCAAAATGCCCCTTTTATTATGCTTTATTCCTTGGTGAATATTTTGAGAGTAGAGAAAGGGACCCTTTTTTTATATATATTTTACTATTGTGTTCTACAATATAAATTTAATAAAATTAGATTCATTAAATCAAATTTTATTTTAGGAGTCAAGGCTAAAAGTTAATAAAGCTTATAATATTCATTCATTTATTTCAGAAAGACTTGACTCGATCATAATTGTAGGATATAAGAAACAGAAATGGAAGAAATCTCAGCAATAGAAGCGTTTTACTCCTAAATTTGGCCCCATATGTTTTTATTATTTTCTTAATTAATTTTTGTGACTGTAAACTTTTCCCATAACGTTTCTTTTATATAATTTTTAAGTAAAATGGTAAAAATTTTGTGAGTATTAAAATCCTTCTGTTTTTCTTCTGACAATTAAATATTTTAAATTATTTTTTTAATTCATATTTTATTTTTTTTTCTGTAAAGGAGTCAGTGAGATAAACATAGTTGATAAGAAGAAAGGCTAAATCCACCACAATAAAACTTCATCAAGTTCTGTGTAAACTAAACCACGACATATATGTAATATACACCAATGCAACAGCTACTTACAGTACTATAAATACTTTCTTAGAGGCTTTTTTGACCGAAAAACAATGTGATCCTTCCGAGAAAAATCACAAAGAATATTAATAACAGAGGAAAGGTTAAATTGTGTGTTTCCGAAGTTGTTTTAGTTATGTAGAAGATTATGTTAAGTAGGTATATGAAAGAAGTGAATTTTTGAATTACTAATAACAAAAATGAGCTCTCTGCGGTAATTGGAAATAAAGGTTAGATCAGAGTTTAGTTATTCCAACTTCACCTTGCCTGTAGGTATAGTAGTCAAAATAAAGATAGATGTGTGATAAAGTGCGACAGATAGCAACACCGAAGGTGTGCGGAACATTCTCTCTTCTTGCGTTCCCAGTTTGGAGTCTTCCAATTTTTTCATCTTCAATGTGAATATGCGACTTAATTTATCTATTTCTTTTGTTTTTTGTATTTCTACAAGAAATTTTTCTACTATTTAAATTAAAAACTGGAACATATTCTCTTCTCTTTTGCTCTGAAAAGGCGATTTCGACCTTCACCACCGCCAATCTCTCTCTTTTTATTCAAGATAAAGTTGGTGGACTCGCTTCCCACTTTTCACAAACGTAAGCAGAATGTGCAGCTATTGTCATTATCCACGATCGATTTGGCGATGAACCCAACAAATGCAATTTTCCTGACACTGTTAAATTTTTTCCACTTTTAGAATCCCCTATCGCCCTCTTATTTTTCTGAATTCTGCTGTACTTTTATCACTTCAGCAATTACGGCAAACTTTAGGCGTAGAAAAATGTTTATCTCTTCATTGCTGCTATATGGTCGAGCTTCTGGTCACACTTCATTGATTTCCTTTGAAAAGATTACTTCTTCTGCAGGAGGGTTTCCTCAGAGTGAGCAGAAAGCATAACCTGGGTGATCCACTCAATTTTCTTTCAACTACACTTCATAAACCATTATTTAACCCTGCTTGTATTCATGCTATTCGTCTCAGGGACTCTGTATTTAGTAATTACCTTCGTTTTCATATTCCAAAGACAATGGTGGGTGTCTGACCATTTCCGGTCAGTATTTTGCTGTGGGGCTAAATATATAGAAAGTTTTAGACAGAATCTGACACAAAGCTTTGTTTCCTAAACTTCCTTCTTTAGATATCTATCCTTCTATCTGCTGTTGTTGATGGCTACGGTTTATCCTTTAAATTTATTAATAGTGGTGTTCCTTGAATATCTGTCCTATCCCCAACCATTTTTCTACGTTTCATTATGATTTTTCTATTATTTCATCACTTATCCACTCCAAAGCAGACTATTCTACCCTTCATTACTCCTTCCATTTTGAAAGAATTCCCACCCAACAATAATTAATTGACGTTAGGAGGGTATCTCTGGAGCAGCAACATCTTATCTATCTCAAAGTTCTAACTGTGGCAGAGAAAACATGATCGTTTTCCTTGTCTCAAAACCTGTTCTTTCATCTTTCTACACCACATAGTTCTAAGCACAACCATGACATCTTTGAAAATATACAACACAAACCTTCGTTTGTTATTAATATTCTCGGATTCTCGTTTTTTTTTTTTTTTTTTTTTTTGAAGGCTTGCATAAACTATTTTGTTTTTTTAAACAAGCTTCTATATAAGAGGTTGGGTGTTATCAGGAACCTTCAAAATTACTTCGTGCATCCCCAGCTGTTTGTTCTTTGTAAGGGTGTTGTTTGCCTCTGTACGGAGGACGACTTACCTCATTTGGGGGTAGTTACACTCACACAGCTCTGTTTGAAAAAGTGGGGTCTAGGGCTTTTCGACTTTCCATCTCACACTAATTCTTTCCAGTCTCTTTTGCCCGTCGAATTGTTGTGTCACTCTCTCTATGATACTGCTATTTTGAATAAATATACATATGAATTCGAAAATTTATTAAATTATTCACAAAACTTTAAACATGAATTGAAATTTAGAAGTTTTCTCTCTCTCTCTCTCTAAATATATAATATATATATATATATATATATATATAATATATAATATATATATATATATATATATATATATATATTATATATATATATATATTATATATATATATGTGTGTGTGTGTGTGTGTCAAAGGTACGGTGGCATTCCATTCAAGACTCTTCAACCGTTAGCGTTTGTGCAAGTGCCATTGACACGCACACGCGGTATGTGTGTTGCCTTCACCACACTGTCAGCAGAAGGGTACTGGCAACGCTAACTGGGCAGACGGTACGGGGTGGCCCATACCACCATTGCAAGGGTGGTGCAGAGTACGAACCGTCACATAACCACGCCAGGCGGGTTGGCCAATGCAGGCCACTTGCAACAATGGCCGTCGAAAACAGATATTTACGGCTGAGGGCATTCCGTGATTCCCATGCCACAGGACATGATCATCACACCCAGTTACAGATCGTGCACGGTACCCAAGTGAGCACGGATAGCATTCGCCGATAGTATTATTACTGTTTCTGTGGGAGGGGTCCTTCGGAATGTGCACAGTGCATAACCGAGGTGATCCTCTCTGGCACGGTGGCGTACATTTCCTATTCTTACCCTTCTGCTAAAGCAAACAAACCTTCAGGGATTATACTCGTCTTCAAACTCCTGAAACTTATTCAACTTATATTCCATCCCGGAATAGTGCAAAATCTATACTTTGTGACACCAAAACCTCTTTTCTCTGTCAAAAATGCAATAATATTTCTGGTTCCTTTTTTTTTCACGCCCTTTCTAACATTTTACAAAAAAAAAAAATGCTAACTCTGACTTTGCTTCTTCCTCCTCCCTCCTCTTGTCTCTTCTGACGGTATAACTACCATTTTATCTTCTATTAGAGCTGAACTCTTTGCTCAAACTATTGCTTCTAATTCATCCTTAAACGATTCCGGAACAATATCTCCTTCAATCCCCTCCAACTCATTTATGCCTAATATAGTAATTTCTCTAAAGATGTCATTTATACTCTCTCTCTCTCTCTCTGAGCTGAACACTAAAAAGACGAACGGTCCTCATGAAATCCCAAATGCAGTTCTCCAAACTTGTACTTCTGAGCTTGCACTCTGCCTTGGTAAACTATTTAATCTCTGTCGTGCTACTTCAAAATTCCCTTCTCGCTGAAAACCTGCGCTTTTTCAGCCTGTATCGAAAAAATGAGACCCTTCCCAACCTTCTAACTATCCTTCTATTTCTTCAACCTCCGTTCTTTCTGAATTTTTAAATCTATCTTTAAAAGGAAAATTTGGAAATACTCAATTCTTCAAACCTTATCTCTGATTGCCATTATGGTTTACGTAAAGAGCGTTCTACTGTTGGTCTTCTTTCCCTTCTCTCCGACTCTTCGGTGATCTTTCGCTGTCAAGCTAGTCATTTCGAAAGCCTTATATAGAGTCTGGAACGAAGCTTTGATTTCAAAATTTCATTTTTTTCGGATTCTATCTTTCTCTCTGTGACCTTTCTGACTTCCATTCCAGGTCATTCTTTAGCAGCTGTTGTAAACGGCTACCATTT
>SEYY01004661.1:12500-15000 GCA_009176605.1 Armadillidium nasatum
TAGCGTTACTAAAGAGAGAGTGACGCAACAATTATATATATATATATATATATATATATATATATATATATATATATATATATATATATATATATATATATATATATATATATATATATGTGTTGTGTGTGTGTGTGTGTGTGTGTGTTAGAGCAGGAGTTGATGAAACGAAAAGCCCTAGACTCCACCTTCTCAAGGAGAGAAGTATGAGTGGAACCACCCCAGATGTGTGAAGCATACTCCATACAGGGGCGAACAACACCCCTATAGAGAGCAAGCAACTGGGGTGGCGTAAAGTAATTCTGAAGGCGCCTCAGAACACCCGACCTCTTAGAAGCTTGTTTAGAAAGAGAAGTAATGTGATCTTTTCAAGAAAGATCACGAGAAAAGGATACGCCAAGAATATTAAGAACAGATGAAGGTTTGAGTTTTATGTTTTCAAAGAATACATCATAGTTGTGTGGAATATATATATATATATATATATAGGAACCGACCGGGGCCCCGGCCCCGGCCAACCCCGGCTAAAAATCAGGGAAAACCGGGGTTGCCAGCCGGGGTTAAAATGGGAAATTATACTTGAGGGGACAATACTAAAAAAAAATTTTTTTTAATTTTCAGCCGATTCTCTTGAAATTTTCAATGTATATAGGTTTTCTCTTTTTCTAGTGTTTTCCTGATTCTATAACTATTAAAAAAAATTTTTTTTTTTTTTTTTTTTTTTTTTTTGAAATTTGACCCTTTTCAAATGAATGGCGAGGCCAAACCACTTTTCGGAATGACCTGAAATTTGTACTGTATATTTAGAATTCTATTGGCAACAAAAACTTGTAACAGACATTTGTTCCTAGAGTTACAGGAAAAATGTTATAAGCCAAAAACTTAACAACTATTAAAAAAAAAATCCACCTTTTCGGACAAAAAAAAAAATAAAACAAAAAAACTACAACTATAACATTTATTTTTGGTGGGTGTATAGAGGAGGGATGGGGATACAAATTCCTCTCTATTCTTTATTCAATGCGATTCGTTGGTTTAGAGATATAGCACTTAAGACAGTCAATTTTTTGACCAAATTTCATAAATTCCCAAAGTTTTTTAGGCTATATCTCTTTTCAAACAAATAGCATTTAATAATATATATATATATATTATATATATATATATATATATATATATATATATATATATATATATATATATATATATATATATATATATATATATATATATATATATATATATATATATATAATTTTTTTGTCTCCTCTGGTGAGCAAAGGCCGGAGGCCCACCAAATTCCACCAGAATTGGGGAACATTATGAATCTGGTCGCTAATGGCTGACGTGACCCGACACACGGCAATTGAAAATGTGCAAGTCAAGAGAAAGGATGAGACTGTGTAGAAAGTAGTGTAGCACGAGGTTTTCTCTATAGAGGAGGTATGCGACGAGTGTTAAGAAGAGCAGCATCCGTTGTAATAGCGATAGTATAGAGAAAGTGACGCAACAATTCGACGGGAACAAAGAGATTGGAGAGAGTAAGTAAGAGCAAAAGAGTTTATAAGATGAAAGGCCCTAGACTCCACCTTTTCGAGAAGAGCTGTATTTGTGGAACTACCCCAGATGTGCGAGGCGTACCCCATGCAGGGGCGAACAACACCCCAATACAGAGCAACTGGGGTGGTGTAAAAAAAAACCACGAAGGCGCCTCAGAACACCCAACCTCTTAAAAGCTTGTTTAGTGAGAGAAATAATGTGATCTTTCCAAGAAAGATCACGAGAAAAGAAACACCGAGAATTCTGAGGACAGATGAAGGTTTGAGTTGAGTGTTTTCGAAGAAGATATCATAGTTGTGTGGAAGTTTGTGTCGAGTAGAATGATGGAGTAATTGAGTTTTTGAGGCATTGAAAGCGATTATGCTTTCTCTCTCCCACTTTGAAATACGAGAAAGATCAGAGGTCAGTTGCTCCAAGGCCATCCTTCTTGAATCTATCAACTGTTGTTGGGAGGGACGTCTTTCAAATTGAAAGGAGTAATGAAGGGTGGAGTCATCGGCATAGGAGTGTATAGGAGACGAAGTAATAGAGAGAAGATCATTATTAAAAATTAGAAAAAGAGTTGGAGATACAACAGATCCTTGAGGAACACTACTATTTATAGATTTATAGGAAGAACGGTGGCCGTCTACAATAGCTGATAAAGAACAACCAGAAAGGAAATTAGAGAGAAAAGGTTACAGAGGGAAGAATAGATTCCGAAAGAAGGGAAGTTTGGAAATCAAAGCTTTGTGCCAGACTCTATCGAAGGATTCGATATGTCTTGCGCCACAACGAAAGATTCACCGAAACCCCTAAGAGCGGAGGACCAAGAGTCAGAAAGTAGGGAAAGAAGATCACCAGTAGAACGTTCTTTACGAAAGCCATACTGGCGATCAGAGATAAGACTACAAGAATTAAGGTGTTTCCAAATTTTCCTGTTAAGGAATTTTCTCGGAGA
>SEYY01004661.1:17500-20690 GCA_009176605.1 Armadillidium nasatum
CAAAAGAAACAGAAAAGAAAAAGAAAATATTGAAAAAAAAAAAACAAGAAGAAAAATCTTAATTTTCTTATATTTTGTTTGATTTAAACCACCATTAATAAACCCCGGTTTTCTTTGATTTTTAGCCGGGACAGGGGCCCGGTCGGTCCATATATATATATATATATATATATATATATATATATATATATATATATATATATATATATATATATATATATATATATATATATATATATATATATATATATATATATATATATAGGCGTCACTAGGGGGAAGGGACAACTGCCCATCCCCTAGAAGCTATTACTCTTAGTGATTGTTTATAAAGCGTATTCCTTGTTGTAAACCTATGAACCGGCCGGGGCCATGGCCAACCCCGACTCCAGTCTCAGTTCTGGCCCAGCTAATAATCAAGGAAAACCAGGGTTAATTGCAAATTATACTTATTAATGGTGGATTAAATCAAACAAAATATAAGAATTATGATTTTAATTCCATTACTTTTTCGTTACATATTCAGTGTGGCTAGGAACCGACTTGGCTGGAATTTTGCAGGGGCCGGGGCCGGGGTTGTCTAAAATTTGCAAAGAGGTAAAAAGCTCAAGAAATATCAGGTTAAGAAAATTAGATACAAATTTAATTGACTTATTTAATTTTAACGAAAGAGTAAAATAGCCAACATTCACTTAAATTAATGATTATATGTATTTTCTCCGAAAAATTTCAAAAAAAAAAAAAAAAAAAAAAAAAAAAAAAAAAGTTTTAAAAATTTAAAAAAAAATTTTGAATTTTTTTTTTTTCTGATTCCCAATAGTGATTCAACAGGTTTACCTAAGTACGACCCTAAGGTAAAACTTGTAAAAATGTACGATATAAAATTATCAATATAACCTGTATTTATACATATTGTTATTTTATTGCTATGTATCAAACTTGAATCATTTAGCTACATTATTTCAAAATTATTGTTTTGTTTGGCTAAAATATCAGCTTCAGCAGTATGGGAGTACTTTACAATGTTTCAGGTTAGTCTGTAATTTTTTGAATTTGTTTCTGAAAAAAAATACATATAATAATTAATTTAAGTGAATGTTGGCTAGGGATGGAGCGATACCAAAATTTTTACCGATACTGATACCAAGACTTTCAACCTGACCGATACCTATACCTAAAAATGCACTAATACCGATACCAATTCTGAACTTCTAAGAAATATATATATATATATATATATATATATATATATATATATATATATATATATATATATATATATATATATATATATATATATATATATATATATATATATATATATATCCGATCCCAGTAAGGATCTAGGGGCCTGTCAGCGCAGCTAGTACTCGTCTCAATCTAGATCTGTCGTAAATAATCCCATCTTCCACCAACTGTTACACCGTAGGAAGCTGATGTCGCCTCAGTGCAGGGTTGGCAAAAACCCAGCCCGGGTGGGTTTTTGCCAGAAACCCGGGGAATTGATGGGTTTTCTGGGTTTTTGGTAAAAAAAAGTGTTGTACTATACAACACTTTCTATTTCATTTCCAATTACTGTAGACACATGCAACTTGTGTGTCTACAGTAATGTAAAAATGTTTAATTGTTTATTTATCTCTTTTTACCTTTTAAAAAAATCAAATGTTTTAAGAAAATTCTTTATATTATCAGGTGTTTCTAAATTTCTTATCAATAATTATTAAATTATAGCATCCAATTAACTGAACCTTAAGGTGGAAAAGCTTCTCTATCTTAAATCATGAATAGGGGTGGGAGGTTGAAAGACCTACTTGGGGAGAGTTTGAGAGTGTAAATGTTCTAGAAAATGGAAAGACTGTGAAGAAGAGAAAATGCAACCATTGCAGTAATCTGGTGAGCAACAAAATTGAAAGAGTAAGAGCCCATCTGGGAAAGTGTGATCAATATAAACTTATTGGCCAAGGTGAAGGTAGCAGTGATGATGGTGATGTTGAAATGGCAACTGGATTTTCACCAGCTCCAGATGTGCCTGTGGGCCAAAGTAGATCGACAACACCTTATCAACCTAGATCATGATCACCTGTACCTGTAGAACCAAGATCAGTCAGTCCAGCAACTAGTATTAGAACACCCACACCAACTTCCAAGTCCAAGTGGACCAAGTGCTGCATCAACGCTGGGGACTATTGTAACCAAGCAAGTGAAGATAGACAGTTTTGTGATCTCAACGCCACTCAATTGATCTCAATTGTTCTCAACTTATGGCCTTATACATAACAAATTGAGAAACAAATTAGGCAATGAAAAGGCCGAAAAATTATTTAAATGTTACAGAATGTTGAAATCCAAGGATGAACATGATTGGTGAATTGTGATTTTCATATTGTGTTGGATACTAAATTAGTAGTTATTCTTAAACTCAGGTAGCCTACTTAGTAATTAAAGTATTAAAGCATTAAACTGCATAAAAATAAGTTTGCAGGTTTTATTTATCCTTCCTTTGTGTGTGTCAAGACTTCAAGAGACAGAAATTCACTTATTTTTGTTATTAATATCAGCTAAATCAAGTAGCAAAAACCCGCTTCACGGCAAAGTGGGTTTTTGGTTCCCAAAAACCCAGCCCAGTGGGTTTTACCGGGTTACCCGGGCAGTGGGCTTTTCCAACCCTGCCTCAGTGAATCCCTAACTGACTCTATCCATCTCTTCCTGGATCTCCTTCTCTGTCTTCTTCCTCTTGGCGTCCACTCTCACCTTCGGTATCCTCCACACGTGTATCAACCATCTTATTCTTGATGCATCTATCTTTTGAATAATTAGTCCAACCCTTATGCTTTCTCCAATTCTTTCGCTTCTTATCCTCTCCCTCCTGGTCCTTCCCATCATCAAATGCAGCACCCTCATCCCTACTGCTTGAATCCTTCTTCCTTTTCTCGTTTTCGTACCCAAAGTCTCAGCCCTATATAACAAAATTGGGGACAGAGTACTTTTAAAAATTACTTTCTTCACTCCTATATCCATTATGTTGTCGACAAAGATTAGGTACAGTGCCCTCACCACTCTTCTGTATTTCTCCATCCTGTTGATGATTTCCGGCGTATTTCCTCATTCCCTTGTGAATATTACCCCACAAATACTCACATCTCTCTACCACCCTCGCCACCTAACATGCACCTTCAGCACAAGCTCCTCT
>SEYY01004662.1:5000-37500 GCA_009176605.1 Armadillidium nasatum
AGATCAGAGGTTAGTTCCAGGCCACCCTCCTTCTTATATATGTTGCTGGGGGGCGCCTTTCAAAAAGAAAAGTAATTAAGGTGGATCATTAGCATTGGAGTGATAGAGATGAAGTAATAGAGAAGGTATGATGAAAAGCAGAAAAGTGTTGGGATAGGACATCCTTGAGAACACCACTATTTATAGATTTAGGAAACGTGGCGTCTACAACAGCTGCATAGAAAGACCAGAATGAAAAAAGAAATCAGAGAGAAAGATGATTACGGAAGAGGGAAGTTCAGAATCAAAGTTTTTGCTAGACTCTATCGAAGGTTTCGATAGTGCTACCGCCACAGCATAATTCACCGAAACACCGAAGAGCGGAGTACAAGAGTCGGAAAGAAGATCACCAGTAGAGCGTTTCTTCCAAAGCCACACTGCGATCAGAGATAAGATAGAAGAATGAGATTTCCAATCTTCCTGTTAAGGGGAGATTCGAAAACTTAAAAGAACGAGTTAAAGAAATGCGTAATTTGAGGGTTGAGAGGGTTCCCTTCTTCGGCAAAGCTGAAAGCCCGTTTCAGCAAGTAGGGAAGTTGAAGTAGAAGAAAAGACGAAAAAGTTTACGAGGCAGGGCAAGCTCGGAAGAAAAGTTTGAGAACCACAGGGATACATCAGACCATACGCCTTCTTAGTGCAGCTAAGAGAGCAAAGTGACATCTTTAGAGATATGACATAGGCATAAATGTGTTGGAGGGGTGAAGGAGTAGGACAGCTCCGAATCGTCTAAGGTGAATAGGCAAAGTTTGAGCAAGAGTTGCTAGGGAACGCAAAACGCGTTGAACCGTTAGAAGATACTAGGGGGAAAGAGGAAGAAGCAAAGTTAGAGTTGACATTTTTTGCAAAATGCCAGAAAGGGCGAGAGGAAGCTACTGAGCGAAAACCAAACTTCCTCCTCCTCCAATATTCAGGGGGAAGAAAGATTTTAAAACTATTGTGAACAACATAGATATAGTTAGGAGAGAACAGGTACGCGTTTCACAAAGGACACAGAAAAGGAACAATGAGACCAATGTGTATGTGTGTGTGTGTGTGTGTGTTCAAAATCTTGAGATGATACGCATACGCCAGGGCAGGTTCATGGACCTACGTGTGGGGATCAGGTGGGGATCAGCGCTCTCGGTGAGTGGGGTAGGGGTGAGAAGGTGTCGAGAGCGCGATCCACTTAACCTGATCCCCACACGTAGGTCCGTGAGCCTCCCCTCTGGCGCATGTGTATCATCTCAAGATTTTGCACACACGCACACATACACCTACCACTCGTTGTTTCTGTTCTGTGTCTTTTGGTAAACCTCTACCTGTTCTCTCCTAAACACATCTATGTTGTTTCGATAGTCGAATGATTAATTGATAATGTTGCTTTAAGATGGTATCTTAGTTTTTGATAACGTGTGTGCGTGTATGGTGTATGAGGAGTAGAAGAGCTCTTATATGCTTTTACATGGAATCAGAGTGTTAGCCTTAAAAATAACGATAAATTTTTAATAAATAAAATTTGTTTTATAAAAGATTTTACATTTTTTTAAGAGATATAAAATAATTTATTATTGAAAGGTTTGAAAATAAATTTTAAAATTATATCTTGATATCTTGAAACAAATATAAAGATTGAAATAATAATAAAAGACATAGCTTGAAAGAAATATAGAAAATGTAATGTGTAATAAGTTTTAAAATAATTTTAAAATGTCATCTCTTGAAAAGAAATATAGAAAATGAAATACGGAATAAGGTTAAAAATAATTAATAGATTGAAGAAAAACGCAATAAATATCCAAGTACATGTGTATTGCAAAATGGTGTTATTAAAGAAATAGAGTTATGAAATGAAAATTATATGATGTAATATTAAGTAAATGTTTTCATCACTCGTATAAAATCCTAATTATGGTATTGATTTATTTTGTAATAAGAATTTCTATTATAAGTACATTAAGTATTGTTATAGAACAACGTTGTAGATATTAAGCATTTGGGTCAGGTATAATAAACGGATGATTATACGGTAAATGTAAATGAGGCTGACCAAAAACTTGAAATATCAGGAATTGTAGGGTTACGTAGTGACCAGTCACGTGGTTATGTCTTCATGAGCACATGGTCTTCTTTAGAACTTTGGTTATAGTGAGTTAAAGTAAATAAGTAAATGTAGTGAGTCAAAAACATGAAATATCAGGAATTGATTAAAAAAGATACTACCAACCACGTAGCTATGACGTCACAGACACTGGAATATTTTGTGTTAAATTTCAGAAAATATAAAAAGCATGTTAAATATCGGGGAAAAACTAGATCCAATGATGTCACTTAGTTAAGAAAAATAAAATAGTTCCACGGTTAGGACTTGAAAGTAATACGTTCAAAGAAAAGGTATGATCGTCACATGAATTTATGGTAGTGACGTTACAAACATAAAATCATATGAATATAACTCGAATACATAGTAATAAAGAAAATGTATAACGTTACAATATTTACATTCGTATTCGAAAATATAATGATGATAGGTATAATGATAAAAAGCTTAGTGAACTATGGTGAATTAAGATATATGTTGAAAGATTCAGTTAAGAAAAGTATATAAGGTTCTATAAACTCCATGTTGGAGAGATGATGAAATGTGTTTGATCATATCGAAGTGATAAAGGTTTGCCAGTAAATGGAGATTAAGGTAAATGTTGGGATGATTATGAAATGAAATACATGTCAATATCTATAAATTACATGTTGGATATCAGTCAGTATGTCTTTGATCATGTTTTAATGTTAAAAAATTTAGAGAACCATCGTGAGTTAAGATATATTTTGGGAGGATTAGATAAGAAATGCATATAAGGATCTATAAATTACATGTTAGATGATAATTTGTGTTCGACCTTGTCTAAATGTTAAAAGTCAGGTAGTATATGGAGATTAAGTTATATGTTGGAAGGTGGGAATAGGGTATAAACTGTATGTCAAGTTCCATAAAATGTGTGTTAGAGAGATAGATAACAGTATATCTTTGATAATATCTTTGCGAAAAATTTAAGTTGAATGCGGAGAATTAACTTAAATGTCTATAAGTTTATGCTGAATATTAATGTAAAGATCTCTAATTTGTATGCTAGATAGATGATGGAATGACTTTGCTCATTCCTTAGTGATAAGTTAAGTTTGCCTTGGAGAATCAAAATAAATGTTGAATAGTTTCGAGGTGAATTATAAATGAAAAGAAAAAAAAAAAAAAAAAAAAAAAAAAAAAAAAAAAAAAAAAAAAAAAAAAAAAAAAAAAAAAAAAAAAAAAAAAAAAAAAAAAAAAAAAAAAAATCTATGATTTGCTTACCAGATAGATACGAGGATGACTTTGTTCGTGCATTCAATACAAAAGTTAAATAAAATACAGAGATTTAAGTTATATATTGTAGGGATTAGGGTGTGAAGTTCATATAAAGGTTCAATGGATGAAGTGTTAGAGGGAAATAGACATTTCTTTGGTCAAGTTTTAATAATTGAAAGTTAAATGGGTTATTGTGATATAAGATATATGATGAAAGAATTAGAAAAGAAATGTGTGTGAGCCTCTATAAAATGTTGTTAGAGAAATGGTGACATCTGTTCGATCTTGTCAAAATGTTTAAAGTTAAATAGTATTTAGTAATTAAGTCACATCTTTGAGGGATTAGAGTATGAAATGTATGTTATGTTCTATAAATTGTTTGCTAATAAAGATGTCGGAATATCTTTGACCATACCTATGCGAAAAATATGAGTTGAATATGGAGAATTAAGTTAAATGATTATGAATTTATGTTGAATGTTAATATAAAGTAATGCAATTTGTATTCTAGACAGAAGATGACATGTCTTTGTTCATGCTTTAATGATAAAGTTGAGTTAGCTATGGAGAATCAAATTAAATGTTGTATAGTTTTGAGGTGAATAGTGAATGAAAAATTATATAACTTGAATGCCAGATCGATATAAGCATTATTCTGTTCATACAAAAAATAGGTTAAATACAGGGATTTAAGTTATATATTGATGAGGCTTTGGTTGAAAATATATGTAAGTACAATAAAATATAAGTTAAAGAGTTGGCTGTACGTATTTGATCATGATTTAATGATAAAAAAAAGTTTAGCGCACTATGGTGAATCAAAATAAACATTGAAATAATTATATAAGAAATGCAAGTAATATCATATAAATTGTATGTTGGAGAGAGGATAACATGTGTTTGTATATGTCCAAGTTTTAAAAGTAAAGCTATATAAGGAGATTAAGATTTAGGTTGAAGAGAATACAGTATGAAATGTGTGCCAGAGAGATGTCGGCATGTTTTTGATCATGTCTAAGGGTTTAAAAGTTTGATTATATATTGAATTTTAAAGTAAATGTTGTGGAACTTAGGGTTAGAAATGTATATGAAGGATTAATTAATTATATGCTATATAGGTGACCATGGAGATTCAAATTATATATTGAATAGTTTGGGTTGAACAATGGGTGTTCAGTTCTGTAATTTGTATGTCAGATAGATACTAGCATGCTTTTGTTCATGCATTTGTGATAAAAGTTAGTTTAATGTTTAGATTTATAACGCATACTGAGAGACTTAGAGCAGAAACCTACGCAGTGTCTTTAATAAATGTTGTAGAAATGTCTGAATGCAGAAGGAGAGAGCATGAATACAGTGTAAATAAAGGCTTTCAGTTTGCATTATGGAGACATGTATTTAGAGTTGCGGTTAATAGCTTTAAATGAGTGTGATGTGTTTGTTAGAAGTAATATACATGAATTTTGCTTTGATATGTCAAGTATAACAGTGTATGTAATGTTTAAATTTTAAACTAACTGGTCTTAGTTGGTTACAACTGTTGTGTATGCGAACAAATGTGAAAGTGATTGGGTGAGTGTATGTGTTCATGACCATGACTGAGTTCTTATACGTACTTTACTTTACGTGCAAGAGTGAAGAACTAGAAAAAATTTCAAAGTCCTGCGATTAGGATAACGGTTGGAGTTGGTTACCATGACAATTTCATGAATGCGGGTACAATGGTGATGTCTTCGATGTAGTTATGTGAGTTATGTACTTATGTGTGTGTTTATGTGAGAAGAAGGTGGTAAAGATTGAATTGGTAACAGCAAAAAACAATAAATAGAGAAAAGAAAATAAAAAAAAGAAAAAGAAAAAGAAAAAAAGAAAAAAGAAAAATAAGAATAATATAAAAATAAAATAAAAAATAAAAAATACTTTATTTGAAAAAATGAAAAAGAAAAAGAAAAAGAAGAAATATAAAGGGAAAAAAATAAAAATGAAAAATTTAGAAAAAAAAAAAAAATTAAGTTAAATAAAAAATTATCAAGTCTGAACTTGAATTCTAATAAATAAAGAAAAGGTATGACGTCACAAAAATATATATATATGGACATGATGTCATAATATTTTAAATTCGTATTTGAAAATGGTAAATAATTCTCCAAGTCATGTGATACTAATGACGTCATGAAAAAAAATTGAAGTCATTATCTAATGATTTCCCAGGCCATGATGTCAAAAGGTAAGGTTTTATCGCATGCGTAGGTGACGTCATCACCTGATTGGCTGACGGATGTATCCGAAAGTAGCCAATAAGGCATCGTATGTTGTCCTACCAACAGTGCTAGTTTCGCTGACACTGACACTCACAAAGGAAAAAGGGGTGGGGATTAAAGGGTTAAGTGTCAAAAAGGGGCGGGGATTAAGGGATTACCATAATTAATTAGGGGATTAGCCGATTAATTAAAATTAATAATAAAACGCCTCCCGAAAACCATGAAAGGGGGCTACGCCCCCAAATCTCCTCACGAAAGAGCATGGTTTCCCCTCATTTGGCACTGACACTGGCATAGTGCCGACATTCAAAAGTGCTCAACTACTTATATATATATATATATATATAATATATATATATATATATATATATATATATATATATATATATATATATATATATATATAAAATTTTTACTGAACGCTAAGCCCTGAAAAAATAAATTGTTTACGTTTACTCTCTAAGTTTCAGAGAAGTTATATAGGAGGGATTATTTAAGAAAAGATGAAATCACTTCAACAAATATATTTTATAGAGATTCTTTTTATATAGGGGAGGGTTCGATTTTTGAAAAAAAAAATTCATCCGATTCTCCTGAAAATTTCAATATATATAGCTTTTTTCCCGACGAAAAAACTCGATTCCTAACGTTTTTACGAGCGATTAAATGTTTAGCAGTTATATCGGAATGTTTTTTCAAATTCAAATCTACGGTGAAGCCACATAAAAAATGTTTTTAGTCTGAAATTTAGAAGATATGTTCCTAATTCTATTGGCTACAAAAAAAACTCTAATAGACGTTTGCTCCCAGAGTTACACAAAAAATAAAATTAGCCCAAGACTGACCCACTATCAAAAAAAAATTATTTTTTGAAAAAAAAATCCACATTTCCGAGGAAATTTATTTTTTTAAAACGAAAGTATAACTACTACGTAAATAAAATTTAGCACACTTATAGAGGAGTGGTGGAGCTACAAATTCTTCTTTATACTTTATTCGATATGATTTGTTTTTTCCAAGATATGATCTCTTAAAAAAGATCCTTTTTTAGAAAATTTTCAAAAATTCCAAAGATTTGAGAGGCTATATCTGTATTTAAACAATTAGCACATCATTGGAGTGAATCTTGCTTTGTCTCGGGGGACGCTTCTGTCTCTGCTGAAAAGGTAGGGGCAGTAATCCTTGAAGGGATGGGCAGATTCATTCCATCTTCAACTAAATCTTTTTCTCCTCAAAATCCTTGGTTCGATGGTAATTGTTCTCTTGCCCTCCGGGAGAGAGACAATGCTTATCGCGAATGGAAAAACTCTCCTTCTCCTATCACTCTTGCTAATTTTCATTCAGCCCGGAATCGATGCAGGGATGTTCTTCGACGGACTAAGCGTACTTTCATTAAAAGGAAGTGCGCTGACCTCCATGGCTCTCCAACTGATAAAAATTTCTGGCCTCTTGTCAAAAATATCTCTAACAACTTCTGTAAATCTGCCTTTCCTCCTCTTATTCGCTCTGATGGTTCTATAGCTAATACTCCTTCTGAAAAGGCTAATCTCTTTGGCCTCCTTTTTTCATCTAATTCCACCCTGCTCGATTCTGGCATCCCTCCTCCTACTCCTTCTCCTCTCAGGTGTCCCATGCCTCTACCTATAATTACTCATGATCGGGTGCATGGGATCCTGAAATCTATGAACGTCAGGAAGGCCAGTGGCCCGGATGGCATTCCCCCTTGTGTTCTGAGGGAGTGTGCTTCCGAGTTGGCCCCTGTCCTCGTTCAGCTCTACTCTCTATGCCTTAATACTAATACTTTTCCTCTATGCTGGAAGCGTGCGTTGGTTCAGCCGATCCCGAAAAGAGGTAGCCGTTCTGACCCTTCTAACTATCGACCTATAGCTCTCACTTGTGTTCTATCTAAAATTTTGAAAACTCTCCTCAACTCTCATTTCCTGGATCATTTGGAGTCTCATTCTCTTCTCTCTGATCACCAGTATGGCTTTCGTCGCTCGAGGTCAACTGGTGACATACTTTCCTATCTCACTGATCTATGGTCTTCTGCCCTTAGGGATTTCGGGGAGTCTTGTGTGGTGGCGCTTGACATATCCAAGGCTTTCGACCGGGTATGGCATGCGTCGCTACTCTCTAAGCTCCCTTCCTTTGGGTTTCCTCCTTCTCTTTGCTTACTCTTGTCTAGTTTTCTCTCAGATCGTTCCATTTCGGCAGTTGTAGATGGAGCGACCTCTTCCTCCTTTTCTGTCAACTGTGGTGTTCCTCAGGGTTCTGTTTTATCTCCAACCTTATTCTTACTTTTCATTAACGATCTTCTCCACTGCACTTCTAACTCTGTTCACTCTTATGCTGATGATTCAACTCTACATTCTTCTACTGATTTCAAATCTGCTCCCTCTTTTGCTTCTAGACTTGCTTCTCATCTTCAACTTTCCGATTCTATTCTTGCCGATCTGGATAGAATTTCCCGGTGGGGACATAGCAACCTTGTGAAATTTAACTCTTTAAAAACTCAACTTCTTTACATCTCCCTCTCAAAAACACCTCCTAACTTTCCTATCCTCTTCGATGGCTCTCCGTCTCACCTGTAAATAACATTAACATTCTTGGTCTAAACATAAACAACAAACTGTCTTAGAAACCACATATCACAATGGTTGCTAAAGCTGCCTCTAAGAAGCTGGGAGTTCTGTTCAGGTTGCGAGAGTTTTTTTCTTCTGAGCAGTTACTCCAGATATATAAGGGTCTCATTCGCCCTTGTATGGAGTACTGTTCTCACATTTGGGGGGGCTCTGGCTCCTCCTCTCTTCTGGATAGGGTTGTCAAAAGCTATGAGATTAATAAACTGTCCCCTACTTTCAAACTCTCTTGACCCTCTGTCCCTGCGACGTGACGTTGGCGCGCTATCTCTTTTCTACAGGTACTACAATGGCAGGTGCTCGAGGGAATTGGCCTCTCGCATTCCTCCCCCGTTGCGTCGTCCTCGTTGCACGAGGGGTGCCCTGCTTTCGCACCAATTTTGTGTGGACGTAGGGAATCCCAGGCTAGCCCGTTGTGGTACCTCCTTCTTTCCAGCCACCTCTATTCTGTGGAATTCTCTACCATCTTCTATTTTTCCAACTGTATTTAATCTTCCACTCTTCAAGTCTTCCGTCTTCGATTATAATTCGACTGATTATAATTTAATCTTCCACTCTTCAAGTCTTCCGTCTTCGATTATAATTCGACTGATTATAATTTTTTCCTGGACGTGATATCAAAAATCTGTTCCGAACAATGCAAGAGATTGGGGCTAAGATTGTTAAGGCAAATTTTCACCTAAGGTGGAAAAAATTTTGACCCCGCTAATCATTTTTTTCGACTTTTGACCACTAATACCTATGAAACCGTTATAGACTCATAAAAACGCTAAAAATGGAGCTTTTTGAACGGGGAAAAAGCTATATACACTGAAAATTTCAGCTCAACCGTTCAAAAAATAAAAATTTCCTGTCAAAATCGAACCCTCCTCTTAAACTTGCAAATGAGTCTTTCAATTTTATTATAACGATTTTATTTAATGGCAATACAAATCAGTTCAATTTCTCTTACGTTTCCTACGTGCTTCTTCTTCTCTTTTCTGAATTTGCCCAACTTTGCATTTACAGTATTTCAATATATATATATATATATATATATATATATATATATATATATATATATATATATATATATATATATATATATATATATATATATATATATATATATATATATAATTAAATAGTGTTTAAAGTGTTAGTTTTTTTTCGTCTTCTTCTTCTGTATTTGCGTTTTTTTTAGTAACATAAATTCAGGCTCCGAACTTAAGACGTATGGAATATTTTAGTTTTCAGCAATTTTTTACAACGAGGAATTTAAGCTAAGTTTTAACAAGTTTTCTTTTAATATAACATCTATTCGCTAATTTATTTTAATATTTTATTTTTATTTTCATTTGTTTAATATATATGGATTATATACTATACGTTCTTTTAATTCTGTTTTAGGTTTCCGTTTTACCTTAGTATAGTTCAGTATGAGTATATGAATGTTCGGGCGTTTGAGTGTTTGTGTGGAGTGTGTTTTTGAGTGTGTGTGTTTGGGTGTGTGTGTGGGGGTGACTGTTGTGATTTTTTGAATGACAAGATCGAATGGACGTGTTGGAGGATGCAGACGGGGGCTTTCTATTGGCTTTGCCAACGTCCATGGTCTCAGCTCTAATATCGAAGCTGTTGAATATCACCTCTCTAACTCTCATCCTAACTTTTTGCTTCTGCCTGAGACCCAGTTGGACAGGGATTCTTTCTCTAACAACCTCAATGTCTCCAACTACAACTTTTTTAACATTTTCCGACTAAATGGTGATGTCTGTGCCTATATTAACATCAACACTCCTGTAACACATCTCGTAAATCTAGAATCTCCTAATTTTGATGATTCAAGGCCAAAAATCTGTCTTCCTACTGCTACAATTATCTTGTGTTTCTGCTATTGCTCCCTTAATGGAACAGTTTTTCCAGTTCTTTTTCAATATCTTACTACTTCTCACGAGACTGTTATTTCTTCTCATCCAAATGTGGAAGTCCTCTATTTAGGGGATTTCAAGGTACACCACACTGAACGGTTGGGCTCCTCTCATACTGATACAGGTGAGATGGAGGCCAAATCATTCCGCATTTTAGTTTTATCGATATGTAAGTCTATATTATTATTATTATTATTATTATTATTATTATTATTATTATTATTATTATTATTATTATTATTATTATTATAATTTATATCCGCCAATTGTAAGTTCATGTTAGTAAAAGTTGTAGTGTAAAACAAAATAACATGTATTATTATTATGATTATTATAATTGTTATTGTGTTATTATTACTGCTACAACATTTATTATGAATTACTAATACAAGTAGTAATCTCTACATTTAGCTACCTGTAAATGGCTGATATTAAAAGTTATGTTAGAAATAGAATCAACAGTTTGCTTCGTAATCAATATTACTAGAATATTAATAATAGAATAATAATAGAATTTTTAATTCTATTATTATTGTTATTATTATTATTACTATTATTATTATTATTATTATTATTATTATTATTATTATTATTATTATTATTATTATTATTATTTCTATCCCTCTCATTATTACAGTTAATATTATTGTTGTTCTTATTAATATAACTTCTATTTGTTTCTATTATTATTATTATTATTAGTTATTATTATTATTATTATTATTATTATTATTATTATTATTATTATTATTATTATTATTATTATTATTATTATTATATTATCCTTATTATAATAATTATTATTATTATTGGTGGTACTTTCGGTACCTGTTGCATTTCGGTGATATGTCATAAAAGAAATCGCTTTCTGTTACGATTTCATAGAGAGGGTCAGTTCCAAACACTATTTACATATCAAAAAAACACCGAAGTCGGAGGAAGTAAAAGCATTCTTAGTTTAAAAATTGCCCATTTTAAACCTTCGCTATTTGTTTACCCTCCATAAACCCTAAATGAAATTGTAAAGAATACTTTTCTCTTTTTTTTCCGTTCATTCTCGTTCACTTTCTTTTTTGAACTTCCTCTCTCTTTCCTTTTGTCTTTTTTTCTATCAATTCTTCTCATTATTATTCTTTATTTTTCTCTTGTTATTCCTCTCTCTCTCTCCTTTTTTTCTTTAACACTTTAAGCTTTCTCTTTCTTCCTCTTTTACTAACCTTTTTATAGTCCTCTTTTTTATCCGCTTTTTTTTGTACTTTTTTTTATCCAATTTTTTTATCCTCCTTTTTATCTTCTTTCTACCTTCGTTTTCTATCCTCATTTTTATCTTCATTTTCATCCTCTTTTTTATCTTTTTATCCTCTATTTGTATCCTCTTTTTTATCCACTTTTTTATCATATTTTTCATCCTTTTCTTTATTCCTATTTTTTATCCAATTATTTATCCTCTTATTTATTCTCTGTTTTATATTTTTTATCTTTTTTTCCTCTTTTTATCCTCTTTTTTTATCATCTGTTTTTCCTTCTTATTTATCCTCCTTACTATCCATTTTTATGTCCTCTTTTTTCTTCTTTTTCATACTCTCTTTTATCTTCTTTTTATCATCATTTTTATCCTCTTTTTCGTTCTCTTCTTTATCCTCTTTTTTATCTCTTTTTTATCCTCCTTCATATACTCTTTTTCTTCATTTATCCTCTTTTATTTCCTCTCCTTTTTCTTCTTTTTGTATACTCTTTTTTTTATCCTCATTGACCTTTTTTGTCCTTTTTTTATCCTTACTTTTATCCTTTTTATCTTCTTTTATCATCTTTTTGTCCTCTTTTTTTTATCCCCGTTTTATCCACTTTTTATCATCTTTTTTATCCACTTTCAATTTTTATCATCTTTTTTATCCTCTCTATAATCTTCTCTTTTACCCTTTTATTTGTTTTCTTTTATCCTCTTTTCTATCCACTTTAACATCTTTTTTATCCACTTTTATCCTCTTCTTTTATCCACTTTTTATCCTCTTTTTATACTTTTTTTTGTTATTTTTTGTTCTTTTTTATGTTCTTTATTATCTTCTTTTTCATCTCCTTTTTCTTCTCTTTTTTATCCTCATCTTTATCTTCTTTTTTATCCTCTTTCTCTATATTCTTTTTTATCCTCCTTTTATTCTCTTTTATATCCTCTTGTTTACACCCTCTTATATCCTCTTTTGTATCCTATGTTTTACCCTCTTTTTATCGTTTTCTTTATCCTCTCTTATATCCTCTTTTATCCTCTTTCCTATTCTCTTTTTTATTTTCTTATTTACCTTCTTCTTCTTCTACTTCGTCTGTACCTTTTCTTATTCTCTCTTTTTTTCATTCTCCTTTCCTCCTTGTCTCACTCCCCTACTCTCAACTATCTGTCTCTTTTTCATCTTTGGTTGCAATCTTTTACTTACCAAAGTTATTTGTTTTTGCTAGTACTTGTAAATTCTTAATACTCTCCTCTTCCTTAGAATTATAGTTATAGATTCTTATCGTACAGCTGCATTGGTTTTGAACTTGAATATTCGTTTTGCATGTTGAACATTTCCGTCAGATTTCTGTATAACCTTATACTTTATCCTTATTGTTAGTACACACTCTATAAAAAACTATTTTTTCTTTTCCCAGATACAATCTCCATTGAGCAGTTGACACATTCCCCAAATAGCTTTTGTGTAATATTAGTTTTTATTTCTTTACCTCATGGTTCTTTTGGGTCCTCCTGACTTAATCTCCTGAGTTGGACAGAGAAAGGATGAGACTGTGTAGAAAGTCGTGTGGCACGAGCCCTTCTCAGTGGAGGACGTATGCGACGAGAGAGTTCAGAAGAGCAGTGTCCATTGTAATAGCGATAGTATAGAAAGAGTGAAGCAACAATTCGACGGGCAGAAAGAGACTGGAGAGAATTAGTGAGAGCAGGAGAGTTGGTAAGACGAAAAGCCCTAAACTCCACCTTCTCAAGGAGCTGTATGAATGGAACCACCTCAGATGTGTGACGCGTACTCCATACAGGGGCGAATAAGATCCCTATACAGAGCAAACAACTTGGGTGGAGTGAAGAAATACTGAAGGCGCCTCAGAACAACCAACCTCCTAGAAGCTTGTTTAGAAAGAGAGGTAATGTGATCTTTCGAAGAAAGATCACGAGAAAAGGATACGCCAAGAATATTAAGAACAGATGAAGGTCTGAGTTGAGTGTTTTCGAAAAAGATATCATAGTTGTGGGGAAGATTGTGACGAGTACAGAGATGGAAGAATTAAGTTTTTGAGGCATTGAAAATGACCATGTCTTCTCTGCCCCAATTTGAAATGAGAGACAGATCAGAAGTTAGTTGCTCCAAGGCCACCCTCCTTGCTTATATTAACTGTTGCTGGGAGGGGCGCATTTCAAAATGAAAAGAATAATGAAGGGTTTAGTCATCAGCATAGGAGTGGATAGGAGATGAAGTAATAGAGAGAAGGTCCTTAATGAAAAGTAGAAAAAGTGTTGGGAATAGAACAGATCCATGAGGAACACCACTATTAATAGGTTTAAAGGAAGAACGGTGGCCGTCTACAACAGCTGCTATAGAACAACCAGAAAGGAAATCAGAGAGAAAGCCACAGAGAGAAGGATAGAATCCGAAAGAGAGAAGTTCAGAAATCAAAGCTTTGTGCCAGACTTTATCGAAAGCCTTCGATATGTCCAGCGCCACAGCAAAAGATTCACTGAAACCCCGAAGAGCGGAGGACCAAGAGTCAGAGAGAAGGGAAAGAACATCACCAGCAGAGCGTTTCTTACGAAAGCCATACTGGCGATCAGAGATAAGATTAGAAGAGTTGAGATGTTTCCAAATCTTCCTGTTAAGGATTGATTCGAAAACTTTAGAAAGAACGGAGATTAAAGAAATTGGCCGGTAGTTGAAGGGTTGAGAACGGTTCCCCCTTCTTCGGCACAGTCTGAATGATCACACGTTTCAAGCAAGAAGGGAAGGTTGGAGTAGAAAGACATGGACCAAACAGTTTACCATGGCAGGGTGAAAGCTCGGAAGCACAAATTTTGAGAGCCACAGGAGGGATACCATCAGGACCGTACGCCTTCTTAGTGTTAAGCTCAGAGAGAGCAGAAATGACGTCTTTAGAGGAAATTACAATTTTATTCATAAATGTGTTGGAGGGGGTTGAAGGAAGTATATATATATATATATATATATATATATATATATATATATATATATATATATATATATATATATATATATATATATATATATATATATATATATATATATATATATATATATATATATATATATATATATATATATATATATATATATATATATATATATATATATATATATATATATATATATATATATATATATATATATATATATATATATCAATGATTGTGTTTCCAGCAGTCTAGATCCATTTGATCGGGCATTTCTTTAACAAGCAGAACCCGGCGAGAGCAAACCTCTAATGGAATGAGGATTGCAAACGCATCTTAACAAGAATCAAACTTAATTAATTAATTAATTAAAAAATATTCACACGATCGAAAAATATCGTCACGTGTTTCTAAGAACTCGTAAACGTTGGTATACTTTGACCTTCGGTCAGTGGAATCGGAAATAAAATTGGATGTGTTTTTTAAACCGCACGCGTTTTTAAGCAATCAGATAGATCCCCTACTACATATATATATATATATATATATATATATATATATATATATATATATATATATATATATATATATATATATATATATATATATATATATATATATATATATATATATCACTATATAAAATAGTATTGCCCCTTCTGAGCTTCATTTTTATTATAAAAAGAATAGCTATTAATGAATGTAGCATAATAAGTATTCTCAATTTTATACATAATTAACTCACCCTTTCATTGTATTCAATCATGTTTTCTCTTACTTTCTTTAGTTTAATTATAGAAGGATTATTCACTTCATCATTTTTCTTTAAACAATTACTCCTTGATGTATCTTAGTCATCAGAACGCCCAGAGCTTGCTTGCCTCCATACTGTTCAGCAGAGATTATTTTTTTATTTTTTTATTCTTAATTATTTTTATTTTTTATTTGTTTATTTATTTATTTATTTTGTGCCTGCATTCTTTATTTACGAGCATGTCGATACGTACGTATTCACATACTTATTTCTCTCTTCTCCTACATCCCAAAATTCCAATTATTTACTATCTTGTCTTCTCTGTGTTTTTCCCTCATTAAAGTTCATAAACTTGTTTGTGAGTAGTAGAGGAGGGCACTTTTGAGGGGTGCCAGATTTCTCGAAGTACCTAAATCTGGCAACCTGTACCTAACGGTCGTTTTTGCATTTCCGTGCAATCCTGTATTCTCAGGGACCTTCCTGACATTTTCTTTGTCGGTTCACGGACCGGCGCGGACCCCCGAACCCCGTACCCCCAGATTCGAATCAATTTCAGTCGGACTAAATGGCAAAGAAAATGGTCAGGAAAGAAAGTGAGGTGAGCGCAGTGACTTTGCAAACTCAAGCAACTTTCTGATACCAGTTTTGGGGGTTCAGGGGGCCCCCGCGATGGTCCCTTCCCAACCTTGAGGCCAATTTCAATGGGTTGAACCCCCCAAAATTGTGTCAGGGAAGAGCGTGAGGTCAATAATTTGAGTGGAGTGATTTACATTGCAAATCAAAATCCCGTTAGTGACAGGTTTCCGGATTTAGCTACCTCGAAAAAATCTAGCACCCCTCAAAGCGCCCCTTTACTACTTTCGTGTTGCTTCGTGTTGTTATTGGGTCGCAGTTATCATCTCTAGTCAATCTTTATTGTCTATTTTTATTTTTGTTTTTATTCTAGATATTTAATGTTTATTTAATGTTTCTGTTTATTCTTTTACAGTTATCTTGATGACGGCTTCTGAAAATAAATTTAATAGTAAAAAGAAGCCGAAACGTCGATCAATATTAAAGGTTTTGCAATTAGTAATCTTAATTCGATATTTATTTATTTTTAAATTCAATATAATTTAACAACTGATTGTGCTACATTCACTCCTAGGTTTTTTTTTTTTTTTTTTTACTCAGCATCATATCCCGCATGAAGCAGGGTGGTGTCGGTTGCAGAAAATATTCATATTCCTGCAACCGTACATGGGAAGGGAGAAATACGGGTTAAGAGGTTTCCCAGCCTCTTTATAATATATATATATATTATTATTATTATATATATAATATATATATATATATATATATATATATATATATATATATATATATATATATATATATATATATATATATATATATATATATATATATATATATATATATATATATATATATATATATATATATATATATATATATATATATATATATATATATATATATATATATATATATATATATATATATATATATATATATATATATATATATATATATATATATATATATATATATATATATATATATATATATATATATATATATATATATATATATATATATATATATATATATATATATATATATATATATATATATATATATATATATATATATATATATATATATATATATATATATATATATATATATATATATATATATATATATATATATATATATATATATATATATATATATATATATATATATATATATATATATATATATATATATATATATATATATATATATATATATATATATATATATATATATATATATATATATATATATATATATATATATATATATATATATATATATATATATATATATATATATATATATATATATATATATATATATATATATATATATATATATATATATATATATATATAATATATATATATATATTATATATATATATATATATATATATATATATATATATATATATATATATATATATATATATATATATATATATATATATATATATATATATATATATATATATATATATATATATATATTATATATATATATATATATATATATATATATATATATATATATATATATATATATCGTAATGGGGAGAGGTAGAAAATGTAAAGGTAGTTAGCGAGGAAGAAGAGAGAAATATTAGTAAAAAGGAGGCGAGAAGTAGCGATAAAGATGGTGAGAGAGAGAGAGAGAGAGAGAGAGAGAGAGAGAGAGAGAGAGAGAGAGAGAGAGAGAGAGAGAGAGAGAGAGAGAGAGAGAAAACATCATAAATTTTAAGCATTAAGAAATGTGTGATTTACATATGTATTTCGTGCATGTATATGCATGCTTGAGGGTTTGTATTTGCGCATGATTGTGATATTTGTACATATGTATGTATGTTTGTGTATGGAATTGTATGTGCATATATGAATTAGAGATGCCATCCGCATCCGCAGAGCATACTCATCAAAATTAACATCCGCATCCGCACTTGCAAAAATTATACATCCGCATCCGCACTTACACAAATTATTCATCCGCATCCGCACTTGACGGAAATTCTATATCCGCATCAGCAAATGAAAAAATATGATATGCGATCCATCACAAATTTAAATATATATATATATATATATATATATATATATATATATATATATATATATATATATATATATATATATATATATATATATATATATATATATATATATATATATATATATATATATATGAAATTTATGAAAATACTTTTCCGTTTTAATTTATTCCCAAAGTTCCAAGTGGAAAAAAGTATTAACGGATATCTCATTAAAATCTTCGGACCCATTCTTCATTTTCATACTGTACTCAAACAAAAAATATACTTAAAACTTCTATATATATAACCACTTACTTCTCAACTTAATAGAAATATTCTTACTATAATTGAAGCTACATTTCCGCAATGCCAGTTCATACTTATAAATTATAACTCTCTCAACGTAAAGCTTCTTTAGAGACAAGAAGTCTCATCCAATGCTTCTCAGATTCTCATTTTATTTATTTAAGCGTGCCAGCTGTAATGCGGCTTATGTAGGACAAACTGGTCTATAAATAGAAGTGAGGAATGAAAAGCATAGAAGAGTTTCCTTTAGTACGGACTTTCCTCTTTGCTCTCCTGAACACTCTGCCATAAAAGACCATGGAGATACCTACCCTTTTTATTCTTCTAATTTCGCTATTCTTCAACTTGAATCTCCCTTCTTGATTGTAAGATTTTGAAGTTTTATATATAAAAACTCATTTCCATTCTTTAAATGATCAAGCTTCTTCAATTCTCATTTTCACTCAATAATGAAGTCCTTTTTCCAAAAATAGTCCAGCATTTTTATTTTTATTTAAGTAATTTCAATATTAATATTATTACTTTATTTTTTTATTATTTTATTGCAATTATTATTTTAAATATCATATACATAGTTAATAATTTATATTATAATTGTATTTTAAAACAGAAAGTTGTAAAATTTAGTTTGTGCTGAAGACGGATTGAGATATCGTGTAAAACGTTCACAGTAAAATGAGTATGTGGAAACCTTTATTTTTCTATTTAGATTAAGGTTGACTAGGAAAGAAGCTATCTCATATTCATATATATATATATATATATATATATATATATATATATATATATATATATATATATATATATATATATATATATATATATATATATATATATATATATATATAATATATATATATATATATATATATATAATATATAATTATATTAAGTATGAAAGGTAGTTTAGCGAGGAAGAGAGAAAAATATAAATATAAATATATATATATATATATATATATATATATATATATATATATATATATATATATATATATATATATATATATATATATATATATATATATATATATATATATATATATATATATACCAAGTATAAAAACCCCTTCTGCTCCCGCACTCTCGAAAATTCAGAATGCACGCGCATCCGCATCCGCACATTCGAAAATTCAACATAAGCATCCGCGCTTGACGAAAACTCTATATCCGCACCCGCAAATGAGAAAATACGACATCCAATCCATCACTCACATGAATCTACGTAAGAATTCATATGATCATGAATAAGTTAATGCTTGGTATTTATGTGAGTTTGTGTGTGCGCGTGCATTTATGTACAGTCGTCAACAGAGGTTCGTTTCTATTAAGCTGGAAAGAAATATTTATACAAAATGGAGATCATTTCAGGTTCAGCCAATCACAGTTCAATTAAGCTAATTTCAATGTTTTTATTTTCTTTTTATTCAAAATAGAGCTTTTATGAAATGATTTCCATTTTATATAAATATTTATTTCAAGCCTAATAGGAACGAACTTCTGTTGACGACTGTACATGAATGTGGGTACATGTGGGGATGGATGACTTCATTTATGATTCACATGTTTTAATGTTTTAGTTCATAAATTAAGGTTTAATAATTTAAGAACTTACAGAATAAGAAAAGAAAAACAATAAATAATTTAAAACATTACGAAAAATGAAATGAAATAAACAAAAAAAGAAAATTAAAAATTAAACGAAATAAATTAAATAAAATAAAAAATTGTAGAAAGAAATAAGAAGATAAGCAAAAAGTTTTGAAATTTTAGAGAAAGTATCATGGTGTCTAATGTTTTTGATGATCCCTCTTGTTTGTGATGTGTGCGTATATGTGCTTGCTTGTGTGAAAGTATGTATATGATTATGCATATAGATGTATCTGTGCGTATGTGTGTATGCGTATGTATCTGAGTATATATATATATATATATATATATATATATATATATATATATATATATATATATATATATATATATATATATATATATATATTATATATATATCGGCTCCGTAGCTAAGTCGTCGAGCACTCGTCTAGCAAGCAAGAGGACCAGGGTATGAGGTCTGGTCGGAGTGGAGAATGTGAGCTATTCCTCCATGCGTAATAAGTACATCAGCAGTGTTGCTTGCTTGCTGGTGGGATCAAAGTCGGAGTGCGTGCTAAAGATGGCTAGCCAACGGATGTTTGCCGTTGGCCCACATACCCTTGGTTCATACTCGATGAACCTACTGACAGGGCTAATAATCCTTCCTGGGGGAGGATTTCAAATTTTGATATATATATATATATATATATATATATATATATATATATATATATATATATATATATATATATATATATATATATATATATATATATATATATATATATATATATATATATATATATATATATATATATATATATATATATATTGAACGTTTAAAAGTTTCCCAAAAAAGAGTAGAAACGTTTTTTATAAAACAAAAACAGAAAATGATATTTTTATGCATAACTTGTTTATAAGGTTTGTTTGCTTTTTATGAAGCATTTAAACTAGTAAAAAAGTGAAAATAAAGTTTTTTTCAATATGAAAATAATTATTATTTATGTATAAAAATATAAACTATTGTTTTAAAAAGTAAAACATGTAAAATATAATGTATATTATGCATAATCCTGTCTCAATCGTAAAACTATTTTGTAAACAAATTTTTACCGCGCTTTTTGATATTTTTACTCTGCTTTTCGCGCGCAAATTGCTAATTTGCGCGCGAAACCTCGAGGGAAAACCATTTTAAAAGATTATTATTAAATGTAAAATATATTTCTTTTATATAATATTATATTAAATTTTCAATAAAAAATGTTAGTGTTCAAAACTTCGATTCTAATGTAAAATAATATGTATTATATAAATATATTATTAAATAATACTTTAGAATTAAAATAAATAAAATTTTGTATACTATTTCAATGTGAATTTATGAAACTTTTATAATAATGACTTTGTAAGCAATTTTTGTTAAAAATAAGGAATCAAATAAAGTGAAAAAACAATTATTTGTTAATTGATCCTTTCCATTTAAAGATAATTTCAAAAGGTCGTTAACAAATATTGCTACATTCACTTTAGCTAAGAAGCCGAAGAAGAGCCGCACCGTCCAGAAGAAGTCGTCCTAAGCAGAGGCAAGAAGAAAACGCCACTACAGCAGCAGCAGAAGAAGGCGTCCCAGTTGAAGAAGTTCCAACGCCTCTGCTCACGAAAGGATACCCAGTTTGGCAAACCATTTGCCCTCGATTGTGGTTCCTCCTTTGAAGTAGCCTTCCATCTGAGGCTACAGACGTTCCACAGGCCTGAAGAGAAGTGGTGGCTACCACACGCCTACCAGTCGGCATTCCACAAGGGGACTTAGAAAACACCCAGCCCCCTGATCTATCCCCCTGCACTACTACAAAGTATAGGGACCTCCTGCACCACATAGTTGGTAACTCCGGAGATAATTAGGTCCCTACATACTGTTTACCCTGTAGTGTATCCAGTTCACTGAACAACGGGATCCCCTCTATATATATCTGAGTGTATGTAACTGTGTTTGTGAGTATGCATTTATTTATATATTATATGTATATGTATGTATGCACCTTAATTAAAAAAATAAGAAAATCTGCATAGTAAATTAAAATAATTGATTATTTTAATTATAGCGTTTTGAAGAAAACTGGTTATAGTTTAGAATATATTAAATAATATGGAGAATATATATATATATAATATATATATATATATATATATATATATATATATATATATATATATATATATATATATATATATATATATATATAATATATATATATATATATATATATATATATATATATGTAAAGAATGCGAAATAAATGGAGAATGAAAGAATGGAAGATGGCTTAAAATGGAATAAATAAATGCTTGGTGAAATAAACTCTAAAATTTTTCAAAATTGACGTACATTGCTTAAAAGGATAATTTTACTCTTTGCATTAGTTTGTATATAATTTTTAATAATATTTTATAATTTTTTTCTCTTGTATCCTGATGGTAACGTTATGAATTTCGGTTCATGAAGTTGTGTGTTTGAGTCCTTTAGCCTATTTTGAAATCTGTTGTTTTGAAGATCGTATCTATTTTACATGGTAATGTACCATATATTAATGTTGAATAAAGTATTTCAAACTAGCCAATAGGTGGCTGTTTGAAGTACGAAGCGACGTGATGTTCTCTATAACAAAAAATTTGCCTTAAAAAGGAAGGTTTTTTGACTCTCAACACTCAAAACGGAATCTGTTGCAACATTTTGTGCCTCTGTGCCCACTAAACAAATCCTCCGTGAAAGAATATGAGAAGGGCTGTGAGCGGAGATTAGTTGAGAGGAATCTAATAAAAGTGGTAGGTAAAGACCAGAACCCTCAATTTAAGTTTAAAAACTCATATTGTGGATAAAATTGAGATTGGGCTAGTACTCCTTAAAGAAACCCAAAACATTAGTCTACGCCATCAAAAATAAACCTCAGATGAACCTAAACCTAAATCTTGGAAAATCTTAAATTGGGGTCAGAATAAAGGTTTAAATAATATAGAGTGCTGTTGGTAAGCCACCACCCTTAAAGTGGGGGAAGAGGGAAGAAGGGGTGGAATACATCCCTCAGGTGGGGTTGAATCCTCAAGAAGGGGTAAGGGTAGTGGTTGAAAAATGGGGTTCTGTAACTACCCCAGCATCCCCTAAGGGAGAGGGGAGAAGGGGAGGGCATAACTCCAGTGTGAGTTTGAACCCTTAAAGAAAAGGAGTCAGAAAAAGAGTATGGGTTTGAACATTGCAAAAATGTCCTCACGAAAAAGCGAGAGGTCGGACAGGTTGAAATTGATTTGCAATTGCTAATCAAAGGCCGACATGCCATTTTTGCTGATGAAAGCTCGCCCCTTAGTAATTATTATTATATATATAATATATATATATATATATATATATATATATATATATATATATATATATATATATATATATATATATATATATATATATATATATATATTGCCAATTTATTTTTACATATTTCAGGACTAGAACCTTTGACAAAAGCATCGCCGTTATACAATGTATAAAACAATTTACCACCGAGATACTGCGCTTTCTTGAAAAAAAAAAGAATGAATAGTAGGATGGTTTTTAAGCTCTTCTGCTTCGAATCACTGTAGCAACTCGGTACCTATTTAAATCCATAAGGGGATGCTTGGAACCCCTAGTGGGGCTACTATGGCATTCTGCTGGGTGCTCCTGGGTTGCAGGAGCAATCAACCAAAGTCAAGCAATGTTGTTTGACTTCCGTTGGTTGCTCCTGCAATCTCAATAACTTGGATGGTTGCACGAAATCCCAGCAGAAGGCCATAGTAGCCCCAGTAGGGGTTTCAAGCACCCTTCTATGGATATATCTACATATATAATATATATATATATATATATATATATATTATATATATATATATATATATATATATATATATATATATATATATATATATATATATATATAACGAGAGTTTCATTTATTACTGAAAAATGTGGAAATAGAATTTTTATCGTTGCATGCTTTGTATGCAAATGTCTCTGAGAGGAAAGAGGAATTTAGGAAAATATAAAGGTTATATATATATATATATATATATATATATATATATATATATATATATATATATATATATATATATATATATATATATATATATATATATATAATCCATAGGAGGGTGCTTGGAACCCTTACTGGGGCTACTATGGCATTCTGCTAGGTGCACCTGGGTTGGAGGAGCAACCAACCAAAGTCAAGCAACGTAAACATAGGAACAACAATTGTTGTATTATAATAGACACCGAGTTATTACAGTCATTCGTAGCAGAAGAGCTTAAAAACCATTCTACTATGCATTCTTTTTTTTTATTAAAGAAGGCGCCGTATCTCTGTGGTAAAACTTTATGTACATTGTTTAACGGCAACGATGTTGTCAAAGGTTCGAGTCCTGACTTGAGGAAAATTTTTCTCTGTCTTATATATTTATATACGGAGGCTGAATAGAAGATTACAGACATAATAGCAAAAATATAACTATAAACAGTGTGATAGTAACTGATAAATTTTGATTATCACATATTCGATTATTCAAGAAACCACAGCGAATAACACAGTGTTTTAGATGGTTGTCCGAAACATTGGATATAACTAATTTGTAAAGAATAAAAATAAATGAATATAGTATATTCTTTTTCCCCTTCCTCACAACAAATTTTTAAATTGTTTATCAGTACTTTCCACACAGAAACTACACTATCGCCTCCAGTTTGTGCTAATTTGATAATACGGTTAAGGTTTATGCAAAATTAATTACATTGGTTATTTCATAATCTCCATGTCAAAGATTCTTTTCGCCAATAATGTGACTTGGTGATGGAAAATCAAGTAGTTTTAGTTATGGAAATCGTTGTGACTAACGATGGGGTATAATTCTAAGTACTTCACTTACTAGGGTTAACTCAAATAGTTCACAACTACTTTGGAAGGTTCTTCATCATATAAAAAACCCTCAATGATCAACGGATACATTCTTATTGAGCACTTCAGTTGTACTGTTGCAGTCTTGACAAGCACTGTATTAAATATTTATTACGGTTGATTTAATATTTAATGTATGGGATAATGTTCATCGTTTAATGATGATTTAATGCAAATTTCATTTCAAGCAAATAACATTATTTGAGATTTGTAACACTTCATGTGGCTGTTACACCAAAAGCCCAGGTTGCATTTCCTTTCAAGAAACCTTTAAAGATGAATTACTAGTCAACAGCTATAACCTTATTATCATAAATAGTACTAATTCGATCTGGCGCGAACCTCTCTGTTTTTCACTATATTGGAAATATGAAGTCAAAATATGTTTAAATGTATTCTACACATACTTTTCTTTCACGGAAGAGTAATATAAATACATAATAAAAGGAAAAAAAAAAAAAAAAAACGAAATCAACTGTCTTATAGTACACTTTTACCAACAACAACGTTCTCGGACCTCTCCGTTTTCTATATTTAAAAGAGTTTTACATAGAGGGAGAGAGAGGTATCGTTCCAGATCGAATATAATATCGATATATGGAAACATCGATATATCATTGCAAATTTTTGACATTTGTATTATTATTATTATTAATTAGCTTTCTCTTCATTTATTCATTTCATTATTGTTATTATGATTATTATTATTATTATTATTATTATTATTATTATTATTATTATTATTATTATTATTATTATTATTTAGTTTTCTAGCGTACTTATTCGACTTATCATAACCTGAACGACCGAAGTTTGCCGCGTGATACAGGTCTAACTGATTGATGGAATGTTGCCGCGGCATACAAGCCTACTGTCGTATTACAACATATATATACATATATATATATATATATATATATATATATATATATATATATATATATATATATATATATATATATATATATATATATATATATATATATATATATATATATATATATATATATATATATATATATATATATATATATATATATATATATATATATATATATATATATATATATATATATATATATATATATATATATATATATATATATATATATATATATATATATATATATATATATATATATATATATATATATATATATATATATATATATATATATATATATATATATATATATATATATATATATATATATATATATATATATATATATATATATATATATATATATATATATATATATATATATATATATATATATATATATATATATATATATATATATATATATATATATATATATATATATATATATATAGGTGTAATACGGCAGTAGGCCTGTATGCCACGGCAATGTTCCAACAATCAGTTAGACCTGTATCACACGGCAATCTTCGGTCGTTCAGGTTATGATAAGTAGAACTAAGTACGCTAGAAAACTAAATAGTAATAATAACTCAATAATAATAATAATAATAATAATAATAATAATAATAATAGACATAAAGGAAACGAAAGCTAAATAATAATAACACAAATTTCAAAAAGTTTGCATTAATATATCGATGTTTTAATTTATCGATATTTTCATATATCGAAGGTTGTATTACAACACAAAAAAATAACAGAACAGTCGAAGGACAAATATGGCAACCTGGTTTTCAATTAGTTTTACTATTTTTGTACAAACGAAGGTCAGTCGAAGAACAATTGCTTCACCATTTGGAGTAAAAATATCAGGTTTTTTCTTTTTTCTAATATTTTTTCTTTTTATTATGTATTATATTACTCTTCCGCGAAAGAAAATTGTGTAGAATGCATTAAAACATATTTTGACTTCATATTTTCAACATAGTGAAAAATAGAGAGGTTCGTACCAGATCGAATTATCTCATAAATGATGTTTAATTATATTTTACTTCGTTAATGGTCAGCTACTCCAATTTGCTGTACTACTTTATTCTTACATCTTGCATATATATATATATATATATATATATATATATATATATATATATATATATATATATATATATATATATATATATATATATATATATATATATATATATATATATATATAGTAGTGTGTGTGTGTGTGTTTCGGATCTGAGAAGAGTACAAGCCGTGAACTGGATGTAAGACGTGGCAAATTTAATAGCGCACTGATATCCTTATATCCGCTGATGAAGGATAGAAATGTTCCAAGGAAAGTAAAAACTATAATATACACTAGTATCCTGAAACCAATACTAGTTTATGGATATGAGGCCTGGGCCCTTAATACAAGAGATAAAAGTAAAATCCAGTCATACGAAATGAGAGTGTTGAGGGTGATTATGGGTGTGACGAGACGGGATAGAAGAAGAAACGATAATATAAGAGAGGGATTAGGAGTGGAGAACATATTAAAATTCATTGAGAGGGGGCAATTGAGATGGTTTGGACATGTGAAGAGAATGGATGAAAACAGTTATCCTAGGAGATTTTATGAATGGAGGCCGCTGGGAAGGAGGGGAGTTGGAAGACCAAGAATTAGATGGAAAGATAACATCAGGATGGCAATTGAGGGGAGAGGGGGAGACATCGAGGATGTGGAGGAGATGAGAAGATACGAAGATAGACGACAGTGGAGGGATTTCGTGCAGGATTACTGACAGGCGCACTGCGCCTACAGGATCTTGGTGAGAAAGGTGAGAATATATATAATATTATATATATATATATATATATATATATATATATATATATATATATATATATATATATATATATATATATATATATATATATATATATATATATATATATATATATATATATATAAAATATTATTTTTTTACTTTTTTTTACTTTAAGAGTAACATCCCTATATAAAGATCATAAATCAATAATATTAGAGAAACGAACTTAGATCTGATATTTCCATCCTCATGTTTGATTTACGTGCTTGAGAGCACAAGTTCAATCTCACATGTGAATCCTATGTAGAAACTAAGTAGAAAAGTTCCTCTCCTCAAATAGGGCAATTGCCCGTGAGATGAGAACTTAAAAAATAGTTTCTGATTAGAAAAGAGAAAAATCAATTCCTTCATCTATCTTATCTTTTCAAACAAATCAATAAAGAATGGTAAAATTCCTATCAAAAGAACAAATCTCAAATATTCTTCCGCTCTTAATATTTTTGATGGTTCCTATTAGGAGAATCACTTTACCTCAATAAACAAATTTCTAAGAAGTCAAGTATTATAAAGTGAGTGAAGAACTATATCAACCAGTTGCTTCTCTCTGTGATGTGGACAGATATGGTTATTAATTAAATGTATGTAGCTATTATTTAAAATATGGTATTGTTCTACTACTTCTACTTCGTATGAGTTTGGTCTAATGCTTTTTGCCTTATAAACTTTCTCAATTTCAAGGAACCTAGCTTCAATCTCCTTAGTTGTTGAAATGTTGCATCTTTCTTCCAATTCATCCTTTACCCAGGACAAATAATCTTGTGAACTTTATAAAAGCAAATTTAATCTATTAAAGAAAGTTCAGTGTTTATCTAACCAACATCAGAGGTAACACTATCCCCATTCTTTCAGATACTTCATTCATAAAGCCTGGGACTTTATATCCTTTAACAACTTTCTCATTTATTTTCAAAAAAAAAAAAAAAAAAATTAAAGTGTATTGAAACATGCCAGATTTTAACTTAGGATTTAATTGCATATATATATATATATATATATATATATATATATATATATATATATATATATATATATATATATATATTATATATATATATATATATATATATATATATATATATATATATATATATATATATATATATATATATATATATATATATATATATATATATATATATATATATATATATATATATATATATATATATATATATATATATATATAATATATATATATATTATAAAGTAAATATTTAAAAAAAATTAATTGTATATACAACCTCTGGTATGTTTTATGTTTCATGTGTGCATCTGGTCATTAGTTATATATATATATATATATATATATATATATATATATATATATATATATATATATATATATATATATATATATATATATATATATATATATATATATATATATATATATATATATATATATATATATATATATATATATATATATATATATATATATATATATATATATATATATGTATATATATATATATATATATATTCACAACCTTTTCCACAAACGTATTGTGCTGACTACCACAAGCCACAATTGTTACAAGCGTTCATCCTCTCACTACTCTTTTTCCATTCATTCCTGTCTTCCATCAACCGCATACCCTCCTCCCATCCCAGCCTCCAATCTCTCAATAACTCCTTGACCCCACTTACCCAACTTCCCCTAGGTCTCCCACTACTCTTACACTTTCCACTTTTAATATAAATACTTTTTTTGCCAATCTCCCATCATTCATCCTGGAAACATGACCAAACCACCTCAGCATGTTATGTTCAGCTCTCTCAACCATACCCCTTCCTCATGCATATTGCTATGTGCCTCAGGCCCATTGCTCCTTTCTCACATTCCTGACACTATCCCTTCTACTTACACCACATACCGCTACACCTCGGTCAATACACAACAACCAGTACACAGCATCCCTCAAACATTTTCGTCTTCACTTCTCTTGTCAACCTTCCTCTCTTCCAAATATTCCTCAAGCCTCCCAACATCTTCTCCCCTTCTCTAATTCTATTCCCTGCTTCATTCCCCTCACAACCATCTCCCCCCTCAAAATTCACACCCAGATATTCGAATGAATTAACCAATTCCAATCTTTCCCTCCCCACCATAATTTTCAGTTCATCTCCCAAATCAACAACCCTCTCTTCATTCTCCCAATTTGTCATCCATAACACTTTACTATTTTCTGCGTTCATTCTTCAGTCTAACTCATCACAACCCATTACAAACTCATCCACCAAAACTTTTAAACCCCCTTGTGTCTCAGAAAAAAGTACAACGTCATCCGCAAATAATAACACATACGCATTCCACATATCTTGTTGATCCCTCATTCTCACCTCATCATCTTCACCATTTATCTATAAATAAATTAAATAAACCTCGAGACATTACACAACCTTGTCTCAATCCATTGTTCACCTCAAAAAATGCAGTTTCCATTCTATTTTTCCTCACACACGCTCTACTATTCCTATAAAGTGACCTAATGCCTTTAATTATTTTCTCCTCCATTTCATACTCCATGAAAACCTCCCACAGATTACTTCTATCCACCTTATCATAAGCTTTCTCTAAGTTCATGAAGCACATATACACATCCTTCCCTTTTCTTTTTCTTCAATCATTCTTAAAGTAAAAATATGGTCTACGCCGCCTTCCCAAAAAAAGAAGGCATAGTAGAACAGTTTTCAAGTTCTTATGCTTCGAATCACTCTGTCTTATATTATGGCTAAATTTGTCGCAACAGTTGTTGTGCCCATATTGGCGTTGCTTGACCTTGGTTGGTTGCTCCTGTAACCCAGGAGCCCCAGCAAAATGCCATGTAGCCCCAGTAGGGGTTCCAAGCACCCTCCCATGGATTTCTAATAAGTACAGAGTTGCTACAATGATTCGAAGCATAAGAACTTGAAAACTGTTCTACTATGCTTTCTTCTTTGGGAAGGCGGCGTAGCTCAGTGGTAGAATCTTATGTTCACTTTCTAACGGCGACGCTGTTGTCAGTGGTTTCGAATCCTGGCGTGGGGAAAATTTTCCTCTATATATATATATATATATATATATATATATATATATATATATATATATATATATATATATATATATATATATATATATATATATATATATATATATATATATATATATATATATATAAAATAGCGATATGGTAATTGATTTACAAATTGATATACAGTTAGCAGATGAATGAAAAAAAATGATTTAAAAATTTCAGGCTAACAATATGCACTTTTTCACTACCTAGATTTTTACAAAGAATTGTAAGACGATTATGAACGAGCTTTGAACATTCCGAAACTCTGATGTATGTCAGAACTCTTTACCGAGATACAATTACTTTTAAACATTATAATTTTTTTAGAAATTGTGAAAATTATTATATTATGCAAAGATGGTACTATAATACTCCTCCTCTCCTTAAATACGAAACAATTTTAAAAAACTAAACAGAAAGTATGAAAAGTGGGCTTCTTATGTAGGATACAATTGCTCTATCATCAAATCTTTTTATACATTTCGTTAATTAATAAACTTCTCACAATTAATTCAACATCTATCTACTCCTTTGTCTTCCACTTTTAATTACTCCTTTCATTTTGAAAGATGTTAACGCAACAGAAACTAATCATGTTAGGAAGGTGGAATTGAAACTAATCTCTAACTTTCCTAGAATTTCTAATTAGGACAAGGAAAACATGGTGGTTTTCTGATCTCCAAAAACTCAGTTCGTTCGTCTTTGTACTCTACATTGTCTTTCTCATAACTATAGCTTTTCTTGAAAACACACGTCTAAAACCTTCTTGGTGTTTCTTTTAACAGTAATCTTTCTTGGAAGGATCAGAGTATTTCCTTTTCTAAACAAGCATCTAAGAGGCTGGATATTTTTAGCCATCCTTAGAATTTCTTCCCGTCTACAAGGTTGTTTATTCTTTATAAGGAAGTTGCTCATCCAAGGGTAATCAGACTTCAAAGTCTCACCAACCCCATCACAGGCCACTTATTCCCAAGGGGAGATGCGGGGAGTGGATAAGAAGCTATTTTTGGAAGTCAAGGCTTCTCCAAGGCTAGTATTATGGGTATCTTCATTTAAAAAAAATGTTTTTCTGTAATCATGTTTAATGTGTGTAAAAGGAGAGCATACTCCGTGTAGAAGGATGTGGAGATGAGCAGGAAAAGCTGGGTACCATTGGACAAAGAAGAAGTATCCTAACACCCCAAATACCGACTGGAAGTAACCTCATTGCTTTAGAAGAGCTTCCTTCCGCCACACACACACACACACACACACACACACACACACACACACACACGCATATATATATATATATATATATATATATATATATATATATATATATATATATATATATATATATATATATATATATATATATATATATATATATATATATATATATATATATATATATATATAATATATATAATATATATAATATAATATAAAAAAAAAAAAAAAAAAATGAATAAAATAAAAAAAAATCGAAACCATTTTTTTCGCCTAATATCCTTTCAATATAAAATAACAATTCTAATAAAATAGAGTAGAAACGTCCATAAAAGCAAATATTTTTCCACACATGTTCACAGACATGCCATCATAAACACACACACATATATATATATATATATATATATATATATATATATATATATATATATATATATATATATATATATATATATATATATATATATATATATATATATATATATATATATATATATATATATAGTAAGATTCGCAGCATCTCTGTCCAAATTTATACTCTCCGATCCTTACGACATCAACTGCAATGTTGCAACTTCACGCTCTTTCGTGAGGTTATTTTTTGCAATGTTGCAAGCTCATGTTCTTTCCTGACCCATTTTTGAGGACTAAACTCCACCCGGTGGGGTGTACTTTCCTTTCTCTCCCTCCCCCAAGGGCAAGGTGGCGTAGTCACCAGTATCCCGTTTTTATCAGACTCGTCCATGACCAGCTTTGAAGGGATACCCATCCTCGGAGGAGTATATTCCCCCTCCTCTCCAATGGTCAGTGGCGTAGGTAAGCAACACATTTTGAGCATTTACCGTTTTTCTCGCTTCTTCAGTAATGTTATTTTTGTAGTG
>SEYY01004662.1:42500-58352 GCA_009176605.1 Armadillidium nasatum
TCCACAGCTACTTTTACTTCCTCTCTACTAATACTCCCGCCTTCTTCTAACAACAACTCCTCATTATTCCCAACTACTACCTCGCCTCCCATCCCCGTCAACAAATCACTGAAGTGTCTCTTCCATCTCTCCCCCACCTCCCTCTCTCCTTGCACCACATCACCATCTTCCCCCTTCACTCCCTCTCCCAGCTCCTCTCTCCCTCTCCTCGCTCTATTTACCTCCTTCCAAAACATCTTACTCCTGTCCTTAAAATTCTCTGCCAACTTTCTACACCACTCCTCTCCCACTCTCCTTTTCGCTCTCTTTATCTCCCTCTTCACTTCCCTACATCTCTTCTTATACTCTTCCCAGTCCCTACCCTCCTTCGTACTCAAATACCTGCAGAAGGCCTCCTTTTTCCTTTTAACCATATTCCCCAACTCTTCACTCCACCATTCACTCCCCTTTCTTCTACCATTACCTATTTTTTTTACCCCACACACTCTTCTTGCAACCTCCACTAACGCCCCCTTCAATTTACACCACTCCTCCTCCACCCCTTCCACCTCATTCCCCCTAACCTCCTCCCATTTCTCTCTTAAAAAAATCGAAATCACTTGCTGTTTCAGCTCCTAAATAAAAAAATGTAAAAAGCTTAAACGTGGAGAAATGACGTTTTCAGAAGATTTTTATATTTTAGTTATAAATGAGTTGTATGTGGTTAAAGGAGCAAGAACAGTTCCGGAATCATCTAATCTTGAACTAGAAGCAAAAGTTTGAACGATGAGTTCAGCTTTAGAGGAAGAAAGGCAAAACAACAGTTGAACCGTCAAAAGATGCTAAAGAAAGGAAAGAGGAAAAAACAAAGTTAGAGTTGATATTATTTTCAAAATGCCAGAAAGGGCGTGAGGAAGAGAACCAGAAAGATTATTGCATTTTAAACTGAGAAATGAGTTGTTTTTTTGGTGTTACGGAGAATAGATTTTGTACGATTCCACGATGAAATATAAATTGCATGGGTTTCTGGAATTTGGAGACGACGGTAGTTCCTGAAGACATCTTTCCAACGGTGGATAGCACGAGAACAATCGTAGTTTAACCAAGGTTTGTTTGGTTTAATAGAAGGCAAATAATATGGAATGTACGCCTACATGCCAGAAAGAATCACCTTAGTTATGCGCTCTGCACACTCCACACTATATATATATATATATATATATATATATATATATATATATATATATAATATATATATATATATATATATATATATATATATATATATATATATATATATATATATATATATATATATATATATATATATATATATATATATATATATATATATATATATATATATATATATATATATATATATATATATATATATATATATATATATATATATATATATATATATATATATATATATATATATATATATATATATATATATATATATATATATATATATATATATATATATATATATATATATATATATATATATATATATATATATATAATATATATATATATATATATATATATATATATATATATATATATATATATATATATATATATATATATATATATATATATATATATATAATATATATATATATATATATATATATATATAGGAAGAGAAGCACTGTAAAAATTATTGATGTAAATAATGGTCTAATACAGGGTTTGTAATGTGAAATGTCTTCGGGGTTATTTAATTTATATTTTGACAAACTGGTGAGAAAAATGGATTGGGTAGTTAAAGGGGTGAGCATGAGGGAGCAACTTGGTACCTGAGATGCAAGTGTGTCGATGTATGAAGATGATGATGTAATTTTGGCTGAAACACAGGAGAATTTGAAAGTATTGGTGGATGAGTTTGTAATGGGTTGCGATGATTTGGGCTTAAGAGTAAAAGCGTGTAAGAGTAAAGTGCTATGGATGAAAAATGGGGAGGGATGGGAGAGGGGTGTGAATGAGGGAGATGATTAACATATTAAAGTGGGTAGGAAGGGATTGAAGCGAGTCACTTTTTTTAAGTATCTGTGGGTGATTTTTGGAGAGTGTGATGCAAGTATGGGTGATGAAGTTGGTCATAGGATAAAAGAAGGGGAGAAGGTGTTGGGTGGTTTGAGGGATATTTGGGGTAGAGGAATGTTAGAAAGGGAGGTAAAGGTGAGAATGTTTGAGTAATGTTGTATACCTGTTGTGTATAAGAACGTTAGGAAGATAAAAAATAGAAGTTTTCGAAATGAAAGATCTGAGGGCGGCTTGTGGTGTTGGTAGAAGGGATATTGTCAGGAAAGTTAGAAGAAAGGAAATGTGAGGATGGAGAAGGAGTGTGGTTGAGAGAGCTGAACAAAGCATGCAGAGATTGTTTGAACATGTTTGTAGGATGAATGAAGAGAGAAATACTAATAAGGTATTTGTTTCAGAAGTAGAGGATGTGAGAGACAGTGGGAAAACGAAGGGAAGTTGGAAGAGTAATGTCAAGGAGCTATTAAGGGATAGAGAGATGAACTGGGAGGAAAGTGTAAGGTTAACGGAAGGTAGAAATGAAAGCAAGATTGGTGAAGGGGTGAGTGTTTGAATGTATGTAGACTGTGATAGACACCACCCCATGATTATGGGAAAGGTTGTAGGTATATATATATATATATATATATATATATATATATATATATATATATATATATATATATATATATATATATATATATATATATATATATATATATATATATATATATATATATATACTTTGCACTTTAAATAATTTTTTTTCCAAGATGCGCTCGCTTTTCTGTTTACTAAAAGTTCTTGAAAAGAAGCAATATTTAGAGAACCTTTGAAAAACAAATACAGTTCAAACTTAATGACTTTTTGAAACTTGTTCAATGAAAAAAAGTCAAGAACAGCGAATTGTAAGTCATTCTATTCGTTTTAAGGTTGTAACATATATATACATTCTTAATATGGACACACACACACACACACACACACATATATATATATATATATATATATATATATATATATATATATATATATATATATATATATATATATATATATATATATATATATATATATATATATATATATATATATATATATATATATTAGGGATGGAGCGATACCAAAATTTTTACCGATGCCTAAAAATACCGATACCGATACCGATACCGATACCTAAAAATTCCCCGATACCGATACCTAAAAATATGATACTGATACCAATACCGATACCGATACTTTACTCTTGTCCAAAAATTTTACCGATACCGATACTCAAAATATGCCGATGCTGATACCGATACCGATACCGATACCGATACTTCACTCCATCCCTAATATATATATATATATATATATATATATATATATATATATATATATATATATATATATATATATATATATATATATATATATATATATATATAATATATATATATATATATATATATATATATATATATATATATATATATATATATATATATATATATATATATATATATATATATATATATATATATATATATATATACCTATAGCCTTTCCCACAATCATGGGATGGTGTCTAACGCAGGAAACGTCGATTCAAACACTCACCCCTTCACCGATCTTTAACATTCCTTCTTTTCCACTGCCAACCGTGTACCTTACTCCCGATTCATTCCTCTATCAATTAACAGCTTCTTGACATTACTCATCCAACTTCCCCTCGGTCTGCCCCTATCTCTCACACCCTCTACTTCTGAAATAAATACCTTTTTCGCCATTCTCGCTTCATACATCCTACAAACATGTCCAAACCATCTCAGCATAATTTGTAGACCACAAACCGCTCTCAGACCTTTCTTTACAAAATTTCTATTTTACAGTTTTACAGAGAAAGGGTGAGACTATGAAGAAAGGCTTGTAGCATAAGCTCTTCTCAATGAAGGAGATATACAACGAGAGAGTTCAGAAGAGAAATGTCTGTTGTAATAGCGATAGTAAAGAGAGAGTGACGCAACAATTCGACGGGTAGAAAGAGATTGGCGAGAGTTAGTAAGAGCAGTAGAGTTGATGAGACGAAAAGCCTTAGACTCCGCCTTATTATGAGTGGGACCACCCCAAATGTGCGACGCATACACCATACAAGGGCGAAAAACACCCCTATTGAGAGCGAGCAACTGGAGTGGCGTGAAGTAATTCTAAAGCCACCTCAGAACACCCAATCTCTTAGAAGCTTGTTTAGAAAGGGAAGTATTGGGATTTTCCAAGAAAGATCACGAGGAAAGGATACATCAAGAATATTAAGAACAGATGAAGGTTTGAGTTGTGTGCTTTCGAAGAAGACATCATAGTTGTGTGGAAGATTGTGTCGAGTGGAGAGATGGAGGAACTGAGTTTTTGAGGCATTGAAAACAACCATGTTTTCTCTGCCCCAATTTGAAATACATGAAAGATCAGAGGTTAGTTGCTCCAAGGCTACTTTTCTTGAGTCTGTTAACTGCTGTTGGGTTGGGCGCTTTTCAAACTGGAAGGAGTAAAGAAGGGTGGAGTCATCAGCATTGGAGTGGATAGAAGATGAAGTAATGGAGAGAAGGTTATTATTGAAAAGCAGAAAAAGTGTTGGGGATAGGACAGAACCCTGAGGAACACCACTATTAATAGATTTAAAGAAAGAACGGTGGACGTCTACGACAGCTGCTATAGAAACACCGGAAAGGAAATTAGTGAGAAGATCACAGAGAGAAGGATAGATACCGAAAGAGGGAATTTAGAAATTAAAGCGTTGTGCCAGACTCTATCGAAGGCTTTCGATATGCCCAGCGCTACAGCAAAAGATTCACCGAAATGTCGAAGAGGGGAGGACCAAGGGTCATAAAGAAGGGAAAGAAGTTCACCTTACGAAAGCCTTACTGGAAATCTGAGATAAGATTAGAAGAATTGAGAAGTTTCCAAATCTTCCTGTTAAGGATAGATTCGAAAACTTTAGAGAGAACGGAGGTCAAAGAAATAGTACGGTAGTTAGAAGGTTGAGAGGGATCCCTCTTCTTCGACACAGGCTGAATGAGAGCACGTTTCCACAAAGAGGGGAAGGTTGAAGTAGAGAGACAAAGACGAAATTGTTTTCCGAAGCAGGGTGCAAGCTTGGAAGCACAAGCTTTGAGAACCACAGGTGGAATACCATCAGGACCATACGCCTTCTTAGCATTAAGCTGAGAGAGAGAGCAGAAAGGACATCTTTAGAAGAAATTCTAATTTTAGGCATAATTGAGTTAGAGGGGATTGAAGGAGGAGGAATAGCTCAGGAATCGTCTAAGGTTGAATTACAGGCAAAAGTCTGAGCGAAGAGTTCAACTTTAGAAGAAGGTAAAACAGCAGTTGTGCCGTCGGAAGATATTAAAGAAGATAAAGAGGAAGAAGCAAAGTTAGAGTTGACATTTTATGCAAATGGACAGAAAGAACGTGAAGAAGAGGAACCAGAAAGATTATTGCATTTTCTACGGAGAAATGAGTTTTTAGTGTTACGAAGGATAGATTTTGCACGATTTTGGGATGAAATATAAGTAGCATGAGTTTCTGGAATTTGAAGACGATAGTAATTGCTGAAGGCAACATCCACGCGAAGGATAGCGCGAGAACAAGCAGAGTTAACCCAAGATTTGGTAGGTTTAGTAGAAGGGAAAGAAAATTGAATGTAAACCTCCATGCCAGAGAGAATCTCCTCGCTAATGCGTTCTGCACACTCCGAGGGATCCCTCCCAAGGAAGAAATAATCATTCCACGGGAAATCAAAGAAGTACGACCGCACGTCCGACCAGCTTGAGGTACAGAAATGCCACAAACGTTTCCTTTCAATAGAAGGGGATCTTTAATGCGGAAGACTTGACGAAATAGAAGAGGATACGGAAATAAGAAGGTGATCGGAGGAGCCCAGAGTAGGAAAGAGTTTAACAGTATAAGGAGAAGGATTAGAAGTTAGAAAAAGGTCTAGAATGTTGGGTTCATCTCCAAGACGATCACGGATACAAGTAGGGAGCTCCAACAACTGCTCAAGGTCGTTTTGGATAGCGAAATGGAAAGCACGTTTACCAGCTGTATCACGAGAGCTAAAAGAACGCCATTGGCGATGATGAACACTGAAATCACCTAATATGATGATTTCAGAGAAAAAATAAGAAGAGAGAATATGCTCCATTTTGGAGTTTAAATAGTCGAAGAATTTAGGATAGTCAGTAGAATTAGGAGGTAAATAAACAGAACAAATTAATTTAGTCGCAGAATGGCAAGAGAGCCTGAGCCATAAGGTGGAAAATTAGAAACACGAGAACAAACGACAGCGTTGCGCATGTGTGCACAACAACTGCCTTTGGCTGAAAATTGAGAATAGTGACAGTAGGAGGAAATAGAATAGGGTTTGCTATCAGAAACGCTCAAACATCTGAGTTTCGTTCAAGAATAAGAGGTGAGGCCTAGAAGTAGAGAGGTGATGTTCAACAAAGTGGAAATGGGAGTGGAGACTACGAATGTTGCAGAAATTAATAAAGAAAATAGACCGTGCATCAGAACAAACCGGCAGCTGTATCTCGGGGGCACCTAACACATCACCGGGTTCCAATAACTCCAAGGTTACCAAAGTTGACGCCATTATTAATTTTTTTTTTTTTAAAAAGTGTTTTTTTTTTTTTTTTTTTTTTTTTTTTTTTTTTTTTTATTTTATTTATTTATATTTATATATTTTATATATTATATATATATATATATTATTTTATATATTTTATTTATTTTTATTTTTTTTTTTTTTTTTAAATTCATATTGAAATAATATAAAAAAATTTATTTATTAAAGTAGAAAATATTGTTTTATAATATATCTAAATATTATATACCAAAATACATTAAAATCGAAATTTTTAATATAAACATTTTTTTATTGAAAATATAAAGAAATTTATTTTACATTTTATAATAGTTTATTTTAAAATGGTTTTACCTTCAAGTTTCCCAGCAAAATTGATTTTAGGAGGGAAAATGAGATAAGAAAAAGCGCGTAGGAAGTACATTAAGAATCTGATGTAGCAATATATATAATTTACATTATATTTTAAATTTTTTTCTTTTAAAATTAATAGTTTATATCTTTATACATAAATAATAATTATTTTTATAACAAAAAGAAACTTTATTATTATTTATTACTTGGTTTTTAATTGTTTTTAAAATTATAAGTATTATACACAAGTTAACGCTTTAAATAATTTTTTTTAAGGAAAACGTTTTTATATTTTTTGGATAACTATTTTAAAAAGGGAACAATATATATATATATATATATATATATATATATATATATATATATATATATATATATATATATATATATATATATATATATATATATATATATATATATATATATATATATATATATATAGTAGGACCCGACTTTCGACTGGCTCCATGTTGCATGACACTGTTGCAATGTTGCATGGCACTGTTGCGAAGTTGCATGGCACTGTTGCAATGTTCCCCCTCAGAGGGGGGAGCCCCCACTGAGAGGGAAGAGGGAGCTGAGCTCATTTTGATGGTCTTTCTTGAGTTGATTTTAATCTGATTAATCGGATAATCGGATAATCCGCTAATTAATTTTGTTAATCCTTTAAGACCCGCCCCTTTTTGAAACTTAACCCTTTAAGCCACGCCCACTTTTTATCTTTTTTCCCACTGTCAGTGCCATCAGACACGTGCCAAGCCTCATGTGCTAGTGCCAGGGCCTAACTCATGCTGTTTCTTGAATGTCATTTCTAGCACACTCTGGCAATTTCTAGCAATTTCTTGCCCTTGGCACTCATGCTAGACGACCTTCTAGCACTTGGCACACATGCAATTCCATGTCAACATGAGGTGCCAGTGTCAGCTGTCATTGACATTGTAAGAGCGTCTTTGAAACATTACAACTCTCTGTGATGATGTTATCTGAGCATGCGCACACACCTACCCCCTGTGACGTCATGACACTGGACTATCTTCAGACTACGACGCTATCTGACCGCCATTTTTTCTTGATCACTTGGATTTTATTTTCGTAGATTTTTTTTCTCTTAACTACTTGATTTCTTTTCGACATTTTGATCACGTGAGTTTCCGCCATCATGAATTTTATTTTGAATTTTCCCGCCATTTCTTCTTGACCGCAGAGCCATCTATTGAGTGAAAATAAAACTTCCCCCTCGTCCAATATTCACAGTAAGTACTTAAAACTTTTGTCAGACCAGGATTCGAAACCTCGTCCTTGTGGTTTGAATTCCATCACGCTACTACTACACCAACTTAATCAATGAGCGAATTGTTGTATTCATCCGGCACGTTTTCGACTTTGAAATCGCTATTATTATTATTATTATTATTATTATTATTATTATTATTATTATTATTATTATTATTATTATTATTATTGATTGTATAATAATGATCTATTGTTCCATAGCAATTATGGTCATTACATATTTCTTGTAGCTAACTCTCTCAGATCCATACTCGCGGTGGAAACCCTTTTGCGGGACGCGGGCGGCGCAACGCGGCGGACGCGTAATAACGCGTGGGCGCGACCACATGTCGCGCTATCCGTCGGACACGGAATAGTAATAGCAGGGCGCGACCGCATGTCACGCTATTCGGTGTACGCGTTTATTGATTGCGTAATAATCATGTATTATTACATTACAATTATGTATTTATGGTTATTACTTAATATTTATATATGAATTATGTAATGAGAATGAGAACTCTTCGCGATATTATTTTTATTGATTGCATAATAATCAGCTATTATTATATAACAATTATGTATTTATGGTTATCATCTAATATTTACATATGAATTATGTAATAAGAATAAAGTCTCTTCTACTCCTTACACATTTGGTTTCCGCCATCTTGGATTTGGTATCTACCATCTTGACCACGTGGTATCCGTCATTTTGACTAAGTGTTTTTATTTCCGTAGATTTTCTTCCTCCATCTTGATCACCATTTCTTGGTAACGAGGTTTCAATATGGGAACATGCGTGCGCACACACACCTTACCTTGTGACATCATGCTAGCTTTTCCAAACACTTTCTAACATTTTTGAAGCACTTTCTAGTACGTGGCATTCTTGCTAGGCCATGTAACCCACTCGGTAAGAGGAGAGTGCCAATGTCAGCGAAGCTGGCACTGAGGGTAAGACAACATGCGATGTCTCATTGGCTACATCCGGTTACAACCGTAAGCCAATCATAATGTAGGTACTCTCGGTGAAGACGTCACCTACGCATGCGCAAAAACAAACAAACACAGCATAAGCTGTGACGTCATGGCATGGGCAATCAAGAGACTATTACTCAAATTTTTCCTTATGACGTCATCAATATCACGTGACTTTGAATCCTCAGACGGATGAGCGGAATAACACAATGAGGCGCGCGAACACATGAATAAACACTCATGACGTCATCATCGCGTGGCATTTTTATTTTTAGAGGGAATATTTATCACTTTCAAATACGAATGCAAAAATATTATGACGTCATGATTCTTATAACGTCATACTCTTTCTTTATTTATTTGCATTCAAGTCTTGACATTCTTATTTAACTTAAACAAATATCTATTTTTATTTTTTTTTCTTTTATTGCTTTTATTTTTTCTTTATTTATCTCACATAATCACATAAACACACACACAAGTACATACCAACCCACATAACTACATCGAAGACATCACCATGCTACCCGCATTCATGAAATTTTCATGGTAACAATCTCCAGCCGTTATTCTAATCCCAGAACTTTTTAAGTTTTTTCTACTTAGCCGCTCATGTACGTAGTAAAGTACGTAATACATATAAGGATCCAGTGATGACCACTCACACACTCACCCAAACACATTCCCATTTGCTCGCATACACAGCAATTGAAACCAAGTAAGACCAGTTAGTTTAATATTTTAACATTACATACACTGATATTCTTGACATATCACAGCAAAATTCATGTATATTACTTCTAACAAACATATCACACTCATTTAAGGCTATTAACCGTAACTCTAAATACATTCGCAACGCAAAATATCTCCATAATGCAAACTGAAAGCCTTTATTTACACTGTATTCATGCTCTCTCACTGCATCAGACATTTCTACAACACTTATCACAGACACTGTGTAGGTTTCTGCACTAAGTCTCGCAGCATGCGTCATAAATCTAAACATTAAACTATCTTTTATCACTAAAGCATTAACAAAGGCATGTTAGTATCTATCTGACATACAAATTGCAGAACTTAACACTCATTGTTCAATCAAAACTATTCAATATATAATTTGAATTTCCATTGTCACTCATATAATATATAATTAATTGATCCTTCATATACATTTCTAACCCTAAGCTCCACTCCATTTACTTTAAAACTCAATATACAATCTAAATTTTTAACACTTATGCATAATCAAAGACATCTCTCTGGCACACATTTCATTTACTATCTTCTTCAACCTAAATCTTAATCTCCTTATAAAGTCTTACTTTTAATACTTCGACATAACCAAACACATGTTATCCACTCTCCAACAAACAATTTATAGGGAATTACATGCATTTCTTACCTTATTCTTTTAATGTATATTTTAATTCACCATAGTACGCTAAACTTTTTTTTATCAATAAAGCATGATCAAAGACATACAGCCATCTCTTTAACTTATATTTTATTGTACTTACATATATTTTCACCCTAAGCCTCATCAATATATAACTTAAATCATGTATTTAACTTACCTTTTGTATTTATTGTATGAAAAAAGTAATGCTGGTATCAATCTGGTACGCAAGTCATAAAACTTTTCATTCACTATTCACCTCAAAACTATTCAACATTTAATTTGATTCTCCACTTTTAACTCAACTTTATGATTAAGACATGAACAAAGACAAGGCATCTTCTATCTAGCATACAAATTACACTACCTTATATTAACATTCAACATAAACTCATAACCATTTAACTTAATTCTTCATATTCAACTTATATTTTTTTGCAAAGGTACAGTCAAAGATATTCAGATATCTTTATTAGCACGCAATTTATAGAAATTGACATACAATTCATACCTTATTCTCTCCAAGATGTAACTTAAGTACTACATACTACCTGACTTTAATTAAACATATTAACAAGTTCCAACAGATGTCATCATCTCTCTAACAAACATACAGTTTAAAGAATCTCACATACATTTCTTATCTAAATCTTCCTCATATATCCTATTTCGCAATAACCCATTTGAATTTCTATCATTAAAACTTGATCAAAGATGCGCCTATTTCCCTCTAAAACAACATTTATTGAACCTTTATATACGCTTCATATCCTAATCCCTAAAACATATAACTTACATCTCTGTATTTAATATAACTTTTGTATTAAATGTACGAACAAACTCCCTCTTATCTATTTGGACCGCGAGTCATAGAACTTATCATTTATTTTTCACCTTGAAACTATTCAACATTTAATTTAATTCACAAAGCATGACTTAACTTTATCAAAAAGACATGAGAAGAGTCATTCCATCATCTATCTAGCATACAAATTAAAGATCTTTACATTAATATTCAGCATAAACTCATAGACATTTAACTTAAAAATGATCTCCAATAATCGATAAATGTATTTAACTTTTTTTAGATTTTGACAAAAAACTTGCTAATAAAATCGAAAAGTTTATTTTCTTTCTCATTTGCTAAAAGGTAGGCAATCGAAAACAAGTTCTACTGCATTACCTCCATAAAAAAAAAAAAAAAAAAAAAAAAAAAAGAAGAAATTTTTTTTTTTTTTTTTTTCTATTCATTTTTAAATAATATTATTATTATAATTTAAAAAAAAAGAGGACTAAACCCCACTGCAATGCCACACACTACAGTTCCTCACTAGCGTTTCATACGCAAGACCTACTGCATTCAAGACCAACACGCTAACCACATGACCACGACATCATATTATATAATAAGGATTTTTAATCTATTTATATTTAGAAACTTGTAAATTTAAATTTTTATTAATTTAGACAATTTTAAATCATAAATATATATATAATTATATATATATATATATATATATATATATATATATATATATATATTATATATATATATATATATAATATATATATCTCTCTCTCTCTCTCTCTCTCTCTCTCTCTCTCTCTCTCTCTCTCTCTCTCTCTCTCTCTCTCTCTCTCTCTCTCTCTCTCTCTCTATATATATATATATATATATATATATATATATATACTATATATATATATATATATATATATATATATATATATATATATATATATATATATATATATATATATATATATATATATATATATATATATATATATATATATATATATATATATATATATATATATATATATATATATATATATATATATATATATATATATATATATATATATATATATATATATATATATATATATATATATATATATATATATATATATATATATATATATATATATATATATATATATATATATATATATATATATATATATATATATATATATATATAATAGACAAGTCCCTGTCGTGATTGCAAGAAATAAAACCGAAGAGTTATTAAACCATTAATATCTCCAAAACCGTAGCAGATAGTGAAAAGTGAAAAAGGCATAAGTGGTGGCCCATAATTGGTTTTACCCAGCAAGAAATTTTTTCAATTTAAAAACTATCCCCAATTATATCGATAAATGCAATTAACTTTTATAGATTTTGACAAACAACTTGTTAATAAACTCGAAATGTTGATTTTGTTTCTCATTTTTTTAAGAATAGGCAATCGAAAATAAGTTCTACTGAATTGCCTCCATGAAAATGATAAAAAATAAAAATAAAAAATTAGTAAAAAAATAAGAAATTCTCAATTCCTACTGAAGTCTGCACTATATGGATACAAATATTATTATTATTTAAAAAAATAACAACAAAAAGAGGACTTATCCCCTCTGCAATGCCAGTCAATACTGTGCTTCACTTGTGTTTCCTACACCGGACCTACTGGATACAAGACCAACACGCTAACCACATGACCACGACATCTTACAATATAAAAAGAACTTTTAATCTATTTATATTTAAAAACTTGCAAATTTCAATTTTTCTTGATTTAGACAATTTTAAGCTCAATTTCCTTATATATAAATATGGTCTCTCTCTCTCTCTCTCTCTCTCTCTCTCTCTCTCTCTCTCTCTCTCTCTCTCTCTCTCTCTCTCTCTCTCTCTCTCTCTCTCTCTCTCTCTCTCTCTCTCTCTCTCTCTCTCTCTCTCTCTCTCTCTCTCTCTCTCTCTCTCTCTCTCTGTCACCTTCGCTTTATATATATATATATATATATATAATATATATATATATATATATATATATATATATATATATATATATATATATATATATATATATATGTATAAAATAGACAAGTCCATGTCGCGATTGCAAGAAATAAAACCTAAGAGTTATTAAACCATTAAGATCTCCAAAACCATAGCAGATAGTTAAAAGCGACAGTAGGCATATATAGCGACCTAGTTATCTGTGGCCTGACCAATATATGGTCCAGGAGGTCGCTACACTTGTTGTAGCGCATGGGAATCGATCAGGAGGCTGGATGTTTTCTAAGTCCCCTTGTGGAATGCCGACTGGTAGTCGTGTGGTAGCCACCACTTCTCTTCAAGCCCGCGGACCGTCCGTAGCCTTGGATGGAAGGCTACTTCAAAGGAGGAACCACAGTCGAGGGCAAATAGTCTGCCAAACTGGGTCTCCTTTCGTGAGCAGAGGCGTTGGAACTTCTTCTTCCGCTGCTGTGGGAACAGCTGCTTCTTGCCTCTGCTTTGGACGTCTTCTTCTGCTGCTGTGGGAACGGCTGCTTCTTGCCTCGGCTTTGGACGTCTTCTTCTGGACGGTGCGGCTTCTTCTTCGGCTTCTTGGGGAAAGTGAATGTAACAATATTTGCTAACGACCTTTTGAAATTATCTCTAAATGGAAAGGATCAATTAACAAATGATTGGTTTTTTCACTTTATTGGTTTCTTACTTTTTAACAAAAATTGCTTACAAAGTCATTATTAAAAAAGTTTCATAAATTCACATTGAAATAATATACAAAATTTTATTTATTTTAATTCTAAAGTATTATTTAATAATATATTTTTATAGTACAAAAAAAGATACATTAAAATCGAATTTTTGAACAATAACATTTTTTTATTACAAATTTAATTTAATATTTTATAAAAGAAATATATTTTACATTTAAAAATAACAATTTAAAATTGTTTTCCCTTCAAGTGTTTTTCGCGCGCAAAAGCGGTTTGCGCGCGAAAGCCGAGTAAAAATGGAGGGAACGTGCTTCAAGGCTTTGTTTACAACGTGGATTACAATTTGAGATGGAATTATACATGATATAAGCTACATTTTACATGTTTTATTTTTTTAATTAATATTTTATATTTTTATACATAAATTATAATTATTTTTATAACAAAAAGGACTTTATTTTTAATTATTAAATTAGTTTTAAACGTTTCGTAAACGCGATCAACATACGTATAAACAAGTTATGCATAAAATATGTTTTCTTTTGTTTACAGAAAGCGTACTTTTAAACGGTCACTATATATCAGTTCCCCCCCGAGACACGGAGTGGACATCTTCACGGATCGAAGCGTACTCGACGGAGGGGGTTTCTTCTGGGAACAAGACCATCAGTAACATCGGGAGTAGAAACATCAGAGACATCAGGGACATCAGTGGAAGGAACATCAGGCTCATCAGATGCAAGAACATCAGGTGCATCAGAAGTAGGAACATCAGGTGCATCAGAAGTAGGAACATCAGTAACAACAGATGGTAGTTTTGTAGGAGTCTTCATGATGGCTGGTTTCAATCGTCCTATAGAAACGACATCAGTCCTGCCATCTCGAAGCTTGATCTTGAAGCAACGATCCATTCGTTGTAGTACTTCATAAGGACCGCTGTAGGGGCTTCCAATGATTTTCGAATGCGGTCTGTCCTTACAAAGACATGTGTACAAGTTTGAAGTTCCTTGGGCATATACGAACTGCTTTGAGAGGGATGGAAAGTAGGAAGTTCTCTGAAGTCTAGTTCTTTCATATGTGCCATAAATTTCTTCATGAAGGAGTCCAAACTTTGCTTGTTGTTAGGGGTTGATTGAAGAATCTCCATAGGACAAAGAGGAGTTTTTCCAGTGACGGCTTCAAAAGCTGAATAACCAGAGTCGTTGGGAATGCATCGAAGACTGAGAAGAATGATGGGTAAAGACAATAACCAATTTTCTTTTCTAGCCATCAATGCTGTCTTGAGAGATCGATGAAATCGTTCAATTTGAGAGTTTGCCTCAGGATGATAGGCTGAAGTTCGAAGGCGGTGGAATCCTATCATGTGAGATAATTCAGTGAAGAATTCACTCTCAAATTGAGGTCCTCTGTCTGAAATGACGTAGAGTGGAATGCCAAATCTTGATATCCACTGCATAAAGGCGTAAGCTACTGATTTGGCAGTAGTGTTGGTTATAGGAAATGCTTCTGTCCACTTTGTGTTCCGATCGATGCAGGTAAGTAGATAGCGAAAAACTGGAGATGAAGAACCGCAGGTAGCTGAGGGAGGAAATGGTCCAACAATATCGATGTGTACTGTTTCAAATCTTGAAGAAGGAATTTCGACTTGAGTAATGGGTTGCTTGGTGTGGCGGTGGACTTTAGAAGCTTGGCACTGTTCACA
>SEYY01004663.1:0-34071 GCA_009176605.1 Armadillidium nasatum
ATGATGGTTTTACTTTTTAATATTGTTATTATCATTATTTTTTGATAGTTTTAATATTTTTTTTATTAACATTATTATTATCTGCTTGTTTATATATATATATATATATATATATATATATATATATATATATATATATATATATATATATATATATATATATATTATTATATCAGAATGTTGATAACAAAGAAATAGTAAAATGTGATCCAGTTGGTTTGAGATATTTTTGAAGGATACGTACCTTATTCCTTTGAAGGTGAGTTAATTTAAAATAAAACCCTAATTAATACACCTTTATACATAGAGAGGGTCGAGGGTGTATATCCTTGAAAAGGACCTGATCGTTCTTGGTGGTGATCTGTAAAAAAAAAATAATGGTTCCTATGGCTGGCATTGAAACTACGCTCAGTCCAAATATCTGAAATTGATATATTTTAGATAATTTTATCAGATATCAGAAAAAAGTCAGCTTACTAATCATTGTTTTTTAAATCAAATTATGCACGACATGCGAATTGGGCAACTATTTCTTCATTACTTTCACTAATACATATTAGGCTATGATGTGCCCGACGAAAGTCAGTGTTTTACAATTTCAATCGTTTATATTATACTCAGAAGAGAAACCTCACAAATTAAGTATGCTTTGACTAATGAAAATTCTCAAATAAGAAAGCATTATTTTTAACTAACAAAATGGTCTCTTATTGTTGGCGATGGGAACTTAGATGGTTAGCAGTGCGAAGATAGGAGGAAAACTCTCATCTCCACATCACTGAACAAATTCAATCGGCTCTTTCAGTCTTGATATTAATTTTGAATGTTGGCATGACGATAAGAATATTTTGCAATCCTAAATTTCTTCATATAGCAAATGTCCATCAACTTAGGTCTGCAGAATTCGCAGAAGTGTTTCCATTTCTTTAAATAGCTATTTTCGCCTTTCTAACACAGTCTCTTGACATCGAAAATGAATCCAAATCTAATATCTCTTCGAACTCACAGTCGCAAGTAAATTTGTTCTGAGAAGGATTTTCGTCAAGATATCACGCCGTATCCCCTTTTTTCTCGCAATCTTTGACCGAAAATCACAGATTGCGAAATAACTTGTTTTCCGCTAAATTTCCATTATGAAGCATTCAAAACGGTTCTTAACATTGACATGAAAATCCTCTCAGATACTTTCCTTTGGTTGCTTCCACTTTTCTGCATCAATGAGAATTGATGGTCAGACCTAGAAAAAGAGAAGATAAACGTAGAATTCAGACCTGAGATGGAATTGACCACCCATGAGTAGGTCACCTATTCACCACAACTATTCTTCCCTATTTTCGATTATTATTATTTTAAAAATTTTTCTAGTGGTTATTTAGTGTGGAAAGTCGGGTGAAGACTTAATTTGATGCCGTCGAATTTACAAGTTTCAGTATCATCGATCGGGTAAATTCTCATCAATAAACTAGACATCACCACTGCCATCGTCTTTCCCTTCTGTCATGCTTGCTTATTTATTATTTTTTTTTTTTTTGGGGGGGGGCGTTTTAATCTCGTCATACACATTTATCTGACATCCTCCTCGGCTTATCACGCATTTGTGCTTCGTCCAATGTCTGATATTAACAAACGTGTAGCTCGTTTTCATTAAACATTTTAAATTATTTTCTTCTGAGATTTTTTCAAAGAAGGTTGTTGTGGACTTCCTGGTTTCCTTCGTCTCCACTTTCCTCCTCCTTAAGGAATTTTTTCATGGTCCTCCTCTACAAAGGTTTCAAATATAGAAATGGCTTTTTAAAAGTGTTGAAATGTTTCATTGAAATTTTCTGATTAAAAGTTTTTTAATAAGAATTTCCAGTGAATTTCATATAAGTATTTTGCAGCACCGTACTTTTACCATATTTAATTATATAGGTGGTGTAACAATCTGATCATCCTTCTAATGGTAATAATCCCTTATGATAATTAATCTTAGGTAGTTTTTCAGTCCTTATCTGCTGTACGTAGAAGATAAAATTAGTACATCATTAATAAGGTATTTTTCAGTATATATATATATATATATATATATATATATATATATATATATATATATATATATATATATATATATATATATATATATATATATATATATATATATATATATATATATATATATATATCACAAGGCTGTATTGCCCAGGGTGGCAAATCTTCAATCAAGCGATAATAAATGAAGCGTGTGAATAATTGTTTTAAAAAAAAAAAAAAAAAAAAAAATTTTTTTTTTTTAAAAAAAATTTTTTTAATTACCCTCCCAAGTTCAAAATTAATTAGACTGGTGTGTTATAGATAGAAAAATAAGTAAAATACATTTAAAAAGGTCGTTCTTTCTAGTATTATATTTGTTCAAAATCTGAATGGTAAAATATTACTTTTTAATTGAAAATTAATTTGCTACTCTCTAATTGTTGAGAGTATTTATAAAATTGCAAAATAAATTTTACACTTAAAACATCAACTTTCAGCAGCTGTGATAAAGGAAAGCGGGGAGTGGGGGGTGGGGTAAAACCTTTCTGCCCATAGGCAACTGAGAACCCAAGTACGAATATATATATAATATAATATATTATATATATATATATATATATATATATATATATATATATATATATATATATATATATATATATATATATATATATATATATATATATATATATATATATATATATATATATATATATATATATATATATTATATTTATTTTTCTAAAATTATTTATTCTCCCAAATAAAACCTATTAATACCACAAATTGGAGGTCTGCTTTTATATAGTAGCCTTTACAATAGAAATTTTTATTATTGTTATAAGTGAAACGTTACTCCAAAAATCTAGTATCACAGATATAAACCTCTATAATAGATCCACCTTGAAACAAAGGTGTTTGAACTTAAGAAATATTATATAAAAAAAATTACCAATCAGAAACTTCAGATAGATTATCTTAAAATTCTATCATCTTATTTTATAATTTTTAATTACGTATATATTTTCTTAAAAAATTAATCCATGTATATAAATCGCTGTTCCCTTTTGTTTTTCAGACTTCTGTTAAATGAACAGAGTATCTTCAGGCTTCAGGTCACGACTGACAAGAGAACTGAAAATTTCATAAATTATCACAACCTCAAAATTCATTCAGAAATATTCCAATTAAGGAAGCTTTTTTTAATGTATTTTATATTACATATATATTGAACTTGTAAATCTGACAATGTGTACTTTTAAAACTATATTATTCAAGAAGTAAACTATTTATACTATTTTGCTAATAAATAAATTTGTAAAAAATGTTAAAACCTAGGGAGCAACTAAATAGGAAAAACTATAAGAAAATTAATTGTATTAACGATCTATCAGGATTTGATCAATAATTTGCTCCCTTAGTAGTAGTGAAAATTATTATAAAGAATGCCCAACATAACTGATCGTATTTTATGAAGAGGAAATCGGGTTTAGTCAAGTAAAGGAACATCCAGGATGAAAAGGTCAAATGTTTTATGAAAGGATATAGAAATATCACCATGTTGGTTTGTGTATTGTAATCAATAATTGTCTCAAACATTGTTTCTCATATTTTATGTCACTAATGACATTTTATATAAAAAAATATTAGGGATGGAGTGATAACCAATTTTATTATAGTGTTAGAACCCTTTTTTTTAAATATTGATACCGATACTTTATATATAAAATTTTCAGTTATTAAATATTTTTTCAAATGATATTTCATTTATTCCACTAATATCACAATTGATAATAATAAAAATGTAATTAAAAAAATACTATAATTGTATCTGATGCAAAATTATAAAATTATCATTTCCACAAGAACTTAATATTAAATTTTTATTAACATAACCATTATTAATGTGTCCGTTGGTAACATTTCCTATTTTCTTTGGTTGAAATTTTAATCGCCTTATTGATTTTCGATGACAAATTTCGAGCATTTTTTCATCAATAATTTGATTTTTAACAGTGTTAAATAAATTCAGTCGTATTGAGCCATCCACACAACCTGCAAGTAATTGTCATAATGAGTAGTACTCTTAATATCTATTTATTTAAGCCATTATCTACTGATAAAAATACTCCCAACCATAATAGTTCAGTCAACCCCTCAAGATACAATATGCTACTTAAAGTATTAGAATAAAATTCTACGTGGTAATTGATTTAAAAAATGGTCAAGAGTATCATAATACAATTTCATTTTATAAGTGAAACTACATATTGAGGTCTTATAGTAAAATATACCTTTAAGACAAAATTCTTCATGCAGCAGAAATAAATTTTGTTTACCTATTGCAATAACAATATTCTCATCACTAAGATAAGACTTCTCCACGGCAACAGCAACAATTTCATCGTCTTCGTGAAAAACTATCGCTCTCTCCCAAGACAACAACGTCCCACCGTCAGAATCGTACACAGGACGCCAAATGGCAACAGTCTTGTCTCTAGAACCAGTAATGAAGCTCAGAGAATCTGGTACCCAACAGCAAGACCAGATAATGCGACTGTGATTAAAACCTTTACTTAAGTTGCCAGAATGAAACTTTACAATAAAATCTGCAATAAGATTAAAAAAAATTAAAACTTGGACATCGTTCCGCCCTGCACAAGATGATCACTTTGAAAAGTTGTCAAATAATAATTAACAGAAAACGTATTCTACTAAACCTGAATTATATTGGTATTACTTTCATAACCTCCGTCAGAAGTGTGTAAATAAGAATCTACAATTATTACGTAAAGATTCTTAATAAGGTAATGAATAATATTCCCTACTTTCAAGTTTTACATTTTACATATTAAGACTCAAAATAAATCACAATTTATTTTACAAATGAACAATCTTTAAACATATAAATCTTAATTTTTTTAATTTATTTTATATTTTATTGAAACAATTTTTGTTTCCAGTAAAAGTGTAAATAATCCTAAACGTGAAATTTCAAATGACGTTAAGTCGAATGTCGGACACCATATACAAATGAAATCAAGTATGTTAATTATATGAACTGCAGAAAAAGGACGCGGTCGTTTGCGACAATATGTGCTTTTAATGTTAAATGGATATATATATACAAGGTATCGTTGAAATCTCGCAATTGTTGGCGTCTCAGCCTTAAAGTCAAATTTAAACAAGTTTTGCCATACATTTCAATCCCGCCCAATAATCTAATCGAGCGATGTGATTGTCGCGTGAGTTCTACTTTCTTAGCAAAGTTATACAGCAGCAGTAAAGTACTTAAGCAATAAGTGTTTTAAATTATTCTATTAATCATTAATTTCAATAAACGCAGGTAAGACTCTGTATACCCTTTTAGAACGGTTTTAATAGCTAAACATACATAATAATATACAGTAAAAAAAAAAATAAAGTCATTCACCTTCATCAGAAGTCCTATGAAACACTGCCCAAGTACGGTCACGGGAAACCGTTAAAAGATATCGACCGCAGGATGAGAACTCTATTTGAGTGACGGTTAGCCGATGATAGGACAAAGATTGTATCTCCTTCCATTCTTTAGTGTCCCTGGATAAATAACATGAAACTTACTGTCACATATTTCAAGTCCCTCAAAATAAATATAATTAAATAAGAATATTGGATTAAATTAAAATAGAAACATGTTGTGTCATACAAAGAAAGATTAAAATTCAAACAGAGTAAATTTAATATGAACCAAATATTTGAGTGATATATCAAACACTAATATTCCCAGCCAGAAAAAAATGACATACCATATAATAACTTTGGCATCTTCAGGTGCTGCCGCTTTACAAGATGATGCCAAAAGAGTGCCATCTGGTGAGGATGCCACTGCCAGGATTTCGTTGCCGTGCCCGTAAAGTTTCGAGACTTCGGACCAAACTGTTCCAAGCATTAATTCATTCTCAGTAGGAAGGTTTTCTACAATTATATATATATATATATATATATATATATATATATATATATATATATATATATATATATATATATATATATATATATATATATATATATATATATATATATATATATATATATATATATATATATATATATATATATATATAACTATGGTAGAATGAAAGTTAAGAAATAAAAAAATTAAAATGGTTGTTAAATCACAGAGCAAAACGAAAAAATTAAAGACAGTGATAAAATAAAACTTACTATTTTAATAAATACAATGTACAAAAAAGATGAAAATAAAAAACACAAAATATAAAATAATTTTCCAAATAACATTGATATAAAAATAAAACAATAAAAAAACCCTTTATATGCAAAAAAATCTTTGATAATTTGTAGATTGTGTGAGTAAATATTTGGGCAAAATGGATAAAACTTTTCCAGTAGTTTAAATCTTTATTTTAGCTGATTATGGTACTATGTAACCCGAAACATCATATATATATATATATATATATATATTATAATATATATATATATATATATATATATATATATATATATATATATATATATATATATATATATATATATATATATATATATATATATATATATATATAGAAAAAACGGAACTGATTACTAACCATAAACAAATTCTCCAGAACAGCCACAACATCCCCATGTTTGTACAAAAGAATACGGCAAGCAATCAAAGGTGTAGGTGATAACTCAAAATCAACCCTCCTTTAACTTACAACGTTCCAACATAAAGCGACTGAAAAACTTCTATTTCTCCAAACAACAATGCAAAATCCTGTCCTAATTACTACCACGACATTTGACACATCACAAACATTAACAAACGAAATATTTAACAAATTAAGACACTCACTTTGCTAGCATAACCCACTTCCTTCTTTCACAACTAAAGATTTTATATCAAAAATAAAACACCTCAAGAACTCTCTAGGCAGCATGCTCTACCAATATACCCGGTCTGCACCTCAAACATATTAGTAACAGGGCCATCACACACCTAACGGGAATCTTGGATAATCATCGGAAACTAAATGTGATCCCTCTCCTCTGTAAGAAACATATTATTAATTGAAACAAGAAAGACCCTCAACTCCCTATTCTCAGAGCTGATCAAACTATTACAAGTACATTCAATTGGCTTAGCAACACGACAAAAATCATCAACCTTCGATGCACACCAAAATTTTTCTCAACAGCACTGCAATTCCGCTCAGTACACCACTAAAATTCTTGAACTTTCATATGCATATGATCTTCCAACATATCAGAAACATTATATATACAGCAAATAAATACCTTAATTTACTCTGCACTTTTGCAAAACGATTTCAGCTGCTAAATATCTCTCCTCTTCTTCAGACACAATATGAAAATTACGATTCCTTATCAACTAATACCGAAAAATCCAAAGAACTACAATACTTTGCTCTTAGAATAGAAAGATTTGCCAAAACTGCTCTAGTACAAAGTCTCTATGAGAAAACAAAGTTTTAATCAATCATTTCAATATGGTAGGTGCTTAATTCTATTGCAAAACAAATAACCTTACATACACCTGTCAAATAATTCTAAAAGATATACAAAGCAGAGACTAAAAGTTTGTCATTTTCTCCCTATATTATACTCAGATACGCAATAGCACTCCTCATCCACAAGATCATATCTCTATCCAATACATATCAGTATGTTTGCATCCTTGGAGCGAGGGATGTTCTGAGAGGGATCTGAACAGACTGACTGTAGTATGTGGTCTAGTGTTGGTTCCTTCGCACTTATTTCCATTTTTTCTAGGGGCCGGGGGAGGGGTAAATTAGGTCTCTGGTGTATTTATTAAGATGCAAAGTGTTGTGTAAAGTGTTGAGCGACGAGGGTCAGAGTTTGGAAATGAATTTAGCATCTCATTAGTTTGATGGCATATAAAATTAGTCCTAAGGGCTGGTGTTTGTTTATATATATATATATATATATATATATATATATATATATATATATATATATATATATATATATATATATATATATATATATATATATATATATATATATATATATATATATATATATATATATATATATATATATATATATATATATATATATATATATAAAGACTGATGACTTACCGACAATATTTGTATTAAACTGGCGCTCGACTTCAACAACAGGACTTGGTATTTCTTCGTCTTTGTTTTCGACATCATCGGCCTTATTAGATAATCCCAAAGAAGGAACTGACGCTTTTTCAGGAAGTTTCAAATCATCTTTCAATAATAAAATAATAATAATAAAAATAATAATAATAATAATAATAATAATAATAATTTTTTGAGTTTCAATACAGAAGTCACCACAATTCACTGAGAATTTGGCCCTTCTGGAATGAGAAAAAAACTTCCGGGAAAGACTACGACAAAACTCATTACTATGTCGATTGAAATTCATTTATATTTCATGAATGAGACTCAGGTTCAGCAGATATGTCAAGATAACATTTATATTAAAGATAGGAAAGTTCAAGAGGATGTATCTCGGAAAGGGAGGCTGGAGAGACGACAGAGAAGGATACTCTGACAGAATGACCAATCCGTAAACGTGCGCCAGAACCAACTACTGATGGTCACGCTAATATTAATATAGTTAATCATCCTGCGCGGACTTAATGTAACGAAGATTTGCCCCTTGTGCCTTCGATTTCTCAGCTCTAATGCAAATATAACTTGGATAACTGACAGAGGTGAGGTATGATGTCAGTATGTGGAATAGTTTTATTTTAAGTTAGAAGTAGAAGGTAGATATGCAGAGTGGGTTTTCTGAGTTACAGAGATATATATTTGGGATCTAGCAAAAATAAAAATTATAATTATAATAATTATTTTTTACTTTTTATTTTAAATGTCTGTATGAGGTAAGTTAGATGCTATAGAGAGAGAAACTCTGAGTATGAGTCTATGGATAAACAGGGATGCTTGCATGGGAATTGGAGAAAAAAACTACATATTAAAATGAAAAATTATACTTAAAGGGACAATCCAGTTTGAAATTTTTTTTTTTAATTTTCAGCCCATTCTGCTAAAATTTTCAGTATATATAGAAAAGTCCATTTCTAACGTTTTTCCGAGTATATTACGTTTTTTTTGGGGTGGGTGGGAATTTAACCCTTTTTCAAAAGACTAGAGGGGCCAAATCACTTTTTGAAATTAGCTGAAAGTTGGACTATTTATTCAAAATTCTATGGGCTACAAAAGCTTCTAATAGACTTTCGTTCCCAGTTATAGAAAAAATGTTAAAGGCCAAATACAAACCAACTATCGAAATTTTTTTTTTTTTAAATCCACCTTTCCGGACAAATATTTAAAAAAAAAAATACAACTATAACATTTCTTATTTTTGGTGGATGTATAGAGGAGAGGTGGGGCTACAAATTCTTCTATACACTTTATTCGATGCGATTCGTTGGTTTCAAGATACAGCCTTCAAAATGGTCTATTTTTGACCAAATTTCAAAAATTCGCAAAGTTTGGGAAGCTATCTCGCTTTAAACAAATAGCATTTAATGATGCACTAAATAAATGTTGTTTCCTTGTCCCTCCTCTAAACAATATTCACAAATAAAAAAAATTAGGTAGCGTTTTTTTAAAATAATTTTTTCCTCCAGAAGGGTACGATTTTTGCAAAAAAAATTTCAAGTGCTTCTAACTTTTTTCTAGACGTGATATCAAAAATCTATTGCAAGAAATTGGGGCTAAGATTATTCAGTAAAATTTTCAGCTCATGTAGACCAGTGGTTTGACCCAGTTATTAATTTTTTTCAACTTTGGTTCCAAATAACTTTCAAACCGTTATAGACTCAAAAAAATGCTCGAAATCAACTCAGAATTTCTTGAAAAAATGCATATACCTTGAAAATTTCAGCTGAATCAGTCTAATAATAAAAAAAATTTCAAACAATATAAGAAAATTAAGATTTTTTCTTTTCTGTTTCTTTTGACCGCTCCTTTTCTGCTAGTGAATGTTCATCTTTGTGTTTTGATTTTAGATACTCCATAAAGATTTGGTTGAAATTTTTTTACTTGTAGCACCCGGAGGTTCTCTTCTAATTTTCTGACTACAGATGTTACATTTAGCTATTTCGAGCCTATCCTGAAACATTGTAAAGTACTCCAATACTGCAGAAGCTGATCTTTTAGCCATATTGACTGAAAGTATAAATAAAAATAATAATTTTGAAATAATGTAGCTAAATGATACAAGTTTGATACATAGCAATAAAATAACAATGATATGTATAAATACAGGTTAAATTGATAATTTTATATTTTACATTTTTTAAAACTTTACCTTAGGGTCTTACCTTGGTAAACCTGTTGAATAACTATTGTGAATCAGAAAAAAAAAAAAAAAAAAAAAAAAAAAAAAAAAAAAAAAAAAAAAAAAAAATCTGTAATTTTCTGAAAAACGCATATAATCATTAATTTAAGTGAATGTTGACTATTCTACTCCTTTCTTATAATTAAATCTAATTTTCTTAACCTAAAATTTCAGTACTTTTGAACTCTCTATAAATTTTAAGCAACCCTGGCCAGAGCCCCGACCACATTTGGGAGACCAAAGTGTAAAGTGTAAAGTGAAAATTGACAGGACAAAGTGAAAATACTTTACAGGAGCTGAAAAATATCTTAATGGGAACATGGAAGCAAAGCAAAAAGAAGAAACTGGTGCAGTAAATTTCTTGTAAAGATCGAGTCCGCGGTAAAACCAGATATTTAATAGAAACCAAAGCCAAAGTTAGATATGGTTCCAACATTTTCAAGAAACTTTAGTCATAGCCATATATATTAAAGAACAAAACAAATGCCAAGGTTCAAGAATTTTCTCTTTTTTATATGAAATTAAAAGCAAGCGAGGGTAATTAAGAGAATTCCTTTTGAAAAAAAAAATGGATTTTTTATTCAGATACTTCCAGCCATGATGTCTTCTTTTCGCTTGAAGTTCCTGTGTCTTTACTACTGTATATAATAAACCTTTCCCATCACTTTCTCCCCTTATTAGAATTTTCTTCCATATTTCTCATTCATCCTTTTAATTTTACTCACCCTCTTCTCTCTCACAGTCATGATAATTTTTTCCTAGCATACTTTTAAAACATACCAAACTTATTTTTCACATCCCATTCAAAGTCATACCACCTAAATTTTTCTCTGTATTACAACAATTTCAGGAGAAATTTATCCGTGTTCCGAAGACGTCTACAATGTTGAGGAACCAAAAAATTAAAGCTTCAGACTCATCAAATGGTTATGCATGTAACTCTAGCTTTGACACAATAATATAAAAATAAAATAATGTGAAATCAAGAAAATGTTGGTTAGGGAGGGTTGTATTTTTACCCCCGATATAATAAAATTGAAATTTTTAATATAATTTTTTATACACGTACCCCCTTCCATTCACCGAGAGGGTTCAACTGCTTTCTGTCCATTCTAATGAGTTTTATTACAATCCAAAAGCTATGACGTCATAAATAATGGAAAAAGAAACTATGTTAAAAAAAAAAAAAACCTTCCTATGGAAATAAAAAAAAAACAGTCTTAAAATTGTTCCTCAATATTATGGATACGTTGAAGCAACAATTCAATAAAAGAATTCTTTGACATCTTATTTCAAGTAAACTTGGTAAGCACCTTAGTGGTACCAGCACTGGTGTAAACGGTTGCCTTAATAATAATAATAATAATAATAATAATAATAATAATAATAATAATAATAAAAATTACGCCATAATTCTAAATCTACTCACAAATGCACAAGTTAACCCAAATTTGTATTCTATGCAAATAATTTGCCCTCTCATTCTGACTTGATTTAACTACTAACTATACCACCTCGTACCATAACTACAATGTAGATCAGAAAAAAGATAATTACATACCTATATCTACCAAACTACCATCGGGACTTAAGTTTTGCAGCCTCTTAAGGAATGTTTTCGTAGCAGTAAATCCTCTTAACAACTTTTCGTTCACTTCCAGAGACAAATGTAACAGGACTTAGTGAAGTGACGCAGGACATATCCAAACCATGTACTTGAGGACGAGCTATTTCCTGCCATTTATCCTGATATATATATATATATATATATATATATATATATATATATATATATATATATATATATATATATATATATATATATATATATATATATATATATATATATATATATATATATATATATATATATATATAAGGTTCGTCCACACAAACTGATCTAAGTAACTCAGTAACCCAATTAATTTTCCTAAGTTGATTTAAAAGTTCAGAAACACCTACTGTATAAATAATAATAATATAATAATAATAATAATAATAATTAAAAAAATTAAATCGTAGAATTTTGGCAAAAAAAAAAAAAATAGTGCTCAACACATTTCAGACTATTCACTACTACTACTACTACTAATAATAATAATAATGTATACATACATTTATCCTTAGCATCTTTTAAGGCACAATGTAGTCTAGTAGTACGATCTTTGCTTACTGATAAGATGTACCTATATATATATATATATATATATATATATATATATATATATATATATATATATATATATATATATATATATATATATATATATATATATATATATATATATATATATATATATATATATATATATATATGATGGAACGATTAAGAATTTTTCGACGATGATGATGTAATTGAAAAAGTATATTTTAAAATTTTTTATTATTTAATAAAATTTAAAAATTTTATAATAAGGAAGAATCAAATTATCTTTTTTTTATTCTTTATTCAAATGTGTAAATAAAGGTAATTTTAATATATAGTATAATATATGGTGTCCCACTTGCCTTGGTCCCTAATATGCGCTTATAGATATCAAAGTACTGGTCATAAGTTAATAAAATTTGCTACGAACAAACCTTGGTGAGAGAGAAGAGATGTAGAATGATGAGAGTTCTCGTCATTTGCCACATATCCTAAGTCAGAATGTAAAAAATTGTCCTCCTTTGAAAATCGGGTCATTTCCAAAGGACTTTTTTGGAAGCAATCTTTCGTAACATGAAAGAGCGTGTTCAGGAATGCCTTGATGTTAATGACGACAACTTCCAACTTATTGTAATGTTTGTACGATTCTCACACACCACGGTTTGCTCATGGCAAATTTTAATAACTTATGACTAGTACTTTGATATATATATATATATAAGCACATAAATGAGATCGAGAGCGAGTGGAACACACTGTAGTATCTTAAGAACATTGATTTTAAAAATTTTAATATGTAAGAACATGGACAGACACGTAAAATTCGAGTACTTTAAAATTTAGAGCTCTTAAATTGCGATACCAAAAGAGTATTTTCTAAAAAAATTTGGTAATTCGATTTCGTTTGGAGAGTATAATTGACTCCCACTAATAAATATTTCACTTTCAATAAAAGAGGTTGGAGCAGAAAAATTTATAAGAAAATATAAGTAAATTAATTGACAAAACAATCGGCAGAAAATTGACGATGTCGATTGAGAAAAATATGCCGATTTTGACGATGACGATTAAAAGTCCCATCACTAATATATATATATATATATATATATATATATATATATATATATATATATATATATATATATATATATATATATATATATATATATATATATATATATATATATATATATATATATATGACAGGTGTGGGTTTCACATAGAGATGCAAGTCTCCTCCTTGGATTAATTAATTCAAGAAACTTAGTAACTACCACTACTACTACTATAATAATAAATAATAATAATAATAAATAATAATAATAATATTAATAATAATAGTTTAAATATGCATGAGTGTGAATGTATATGCTTGACATTAGTATCTACATTCCAAGATCAAAATTTATGATCCTGTTACAACTTCCTGCAAATGAGTTTAACTCTCTTCCCAAAGAAGAGTAAAATTTCTTTTCAACATGTTTGGTTCTTAAATCGGGCGAGATTGGACCCTTCCTTTAATCCTCTCAAAACAAAGAGGAATTTGTTGTATAATTGGTTCCGTTTTTGTAACGAAATTATCATCTGACATTTTAGTATTTTGGGATAATCTAAACTTTTTGTCTAATTGGTAATAAGAGGAATTTTAGCTTGGCAAAAATTGAAGGTCACTTTGTCTAACAATATCTACCTGACCTAATGAATTTTTGACACCTAATTATTAATGGGAATTCGACCCTGTACCGATGCTGGTCAAGGTATTGAGCAAAATTTCCATTACTATTTTTTATATGGGGACAATTAATACCCTCTTCCATCTTAAATACACTGTAAATGTCCAACATACTGCCCATGTGATGCATATATTTTAAAAATTTTATTTTAAGTTCAAAAGTTAAAAGAACAATGAAACACCTAATGTTTAATAATAATAATAATAATAATAATAATAATAATAATACCTTCCTGTTCGGTCCCAGCTAATGTCAGCCACTTCGTCGAAGTGTCCACTAACAACTGGTTGAGGAACCCAAGATCCATTCTCATTATGCCATAAATGGAGTCCGCCCTTGAAAAAAATATTTGTTTACAATTAAAATATAATAATAATAATAATAATAATAATAATAAATCAGCTAATTGTACCAAAGCATTTTTAACATTCATGCTGAAAAAAAAAAATAAAGTCAAATATGATATTGCTACCTACACCTCTAAATACCAACAAATTCCATAAAAAATTGTAATACAGTGTATCAAAATGATCCAGCTACTCCACTACATCTTTCTAATAAAAACTTGCAGGACACACACTTCGTACTAAAATGTTTTATTTCATAATATTACACTTCAATTAAGTATTCAGTTTTTACATTACAAATTCCAATAAGAAATATCCCTGTAAGCATAATTAATTTAGCACTTAATTTTGAGATCAACCTTAGCAATAGAAAGTCTAAAATAAAGTGTACAAGAATTTTGGACAGAGCAGAGGTCTTCCCGTCTACAGTATGTAATCTTTAAAATGAAAATAATTTTCAAAATATATTTAACCTAAGCTTATAGCAAAAATTAACCATATATATATATACACAGGTTATTTTCAAATATTTATGTTAACTGTCATTCTATGTTCTTTAAAAGAAATTGTAGTGGACTAGAGTAAGAGATATATAGTTTTTTTTAAAAATGTGGAGCTAAAAGGAATTTTTGGGCTCCCTACTGAAGTAGGTTATACATGTGATAGAGACTGTTACATAGTTCTCCTACTACCGTATATATATATAATGAAATTTTACAATAAAATCAAACTGTGCTATCTTTTTTGAAGTCCTTAGGAACAATACTCGAGTACTTGTAAGGTAAGATTTAACTAAAAAATTTTATTAATCTAATAATAATAATAATAATAATAATAATAATATAATAATAATAATAATAATAATAATAATTACCTGATAACTAACAGCAACAATTTTATCTCCTGCAGGACCAAACTTGCAATTGAAGAAACCTTCTCGATTTCCTCCGACTTCCCCCAGGCGAGTTTTCTCTACCCAGATCTTCTCTTTATTAATTGAAGAAGAATCTTCTTGAGCCTCCCAGACAACGATGGAGCGATCTTCAGTCTTTGCGCAACTTAATAACCATAATGAATTCCCTGAATATATATATATATATATATATATATATATATATATATATATATATATATATATATATATATATATATATATATATATATATATATATTATATAACATTGTAAAACCAACTAGAATAAATTATTTTTTAATATCAATATACAATTACTTCTATAACACTATAATAAATAATATATATATATATATATATATATATATATATATATATATATATATATATATATATATATATATATATATATATATATATATATATATATATATATATATATATATATATATATATATATATATATATATACCTGATGAGTGCCAGTCTAAGTGAGATAAAAGACCTTCATGACCTTGCATAACGGATTCAAGGTTGCAGAACAAGTGCAAACCATTCTCCTCATTGTCATTTCGTATCAATTTTGGGATTTGTATTTCAAGTGCCTTTGTATGCAACAGGTCATTACCTTTGGGTTAAAATATGTTTATTTGTGTGTGAAATTCTCCATAATCTTATCAAGCCATCTTTTGATCCCGATGAAAGTAATATATCATTATCTGTTGGTATAATGTGGGATAAATATAAATACTGAAAGGTAATCAACAATATGGTTCAAATGGTATATCTATTTGAATTTAATTAAAAAAAAATTTCAGTATTCAACAAAAGTATATTAATTATATATCTACCGTATGGAGAATATAATATACAGAGAAATAGGGAATGCTTAAAGGAAATCAAAAACAATTGCAGATAAAAAATAAGTTTTAAAAAATCAGAAAAAAAATTTCACAATCTCTTACATTTACCTGTTTAGGAACCCAGAATTGGTCAAATTGTTAAAATTTATATAATGACTGTACCAAAGCAACCAAGTTTGCAATTACGCCAGAAAATTAGTTGTAATATTCATGGATTTAAAACTAATGATTATCAATTTCTCTCTTTCTCACACTCATCATTATGGCTAACTTCCTGCAAGGTGATAAAACATCAATTATCATTATGTAGTGGAATTTTGAAGTATAGAAAATTACCTTCAATACAAAAAGAGAGAGACGTTATCCAATCTTGATGTCCAGAAAGTTTAAAGGTTAAGTTATATTCTTTACCATCTGCAGAGCTCATAATATACGTGTTTCCATCATCTCCTCCATATACAATCAATGGCCAATGTTGATCCTTTCTGCATTCATCAGAAGGGATGATAAGAATATCTAATACTAATGCCCTTCCAGGAAGTTTATAAGTAAACGATTCTTCAATGCTACCTGCACAATATTATATATATATATATATATATATATATATATATATATATATATATATATATATATATATATATATATATATATATATATATATATATATATATATATATATATATATATATATATATATATATATATATATATATATATAATGATATATATATAGAAAATATCGTATATTTTTTTTTGGTTTATATATAAAGAATTTTTGCATATAAAACCTTAATTTAAAAGAATAAAATATTCATATAAAAAAATAAAAGTTTCATATATATATATTATATATATATATATATATATATATATATATATATATATATATAGTATATATATTATATATATATATATTTAATATATATATATAATATATATATATATAATATATATAAATATAATATATATATTATATATATATATATATATATTATATATATATATATATATATATATAGATATATATATAATATATATATATATATATATATATATACATAAATATTATTAATATATATATATAATATTATATATATATATATATATATATATATATATATATATATATATATATATATATATATATATATATATATTATATATTATATATATATATTGGAATTATTTATTTGGTAAAGTTGGAAATAAGTTAAACTTCAGTTCATATAATTTTGCAAGGTTGTAAGAGGAATCAGCGTTATAAAGAGGCGCAGCGATATAAGGATAGTGCGAAATGTCTATTTTGCTTAAATCAAATATTAAATAGATTTCGTATGAACATTTTTTTTTTTCCATTTTTAAAATTTTGCATTATTCTAAATTCAAGTATAGCAAAAATTAATATCTATGCATTTGGATACTTGTAGTTTTTTTGGGTGGTAGGAATAATTCTTATGAAATCATATTGTATATATCTTATTACGTCTAGTATTAATATTATATTATATATATATATATATATATATATATATATATATATATATATATATATAATATATATTTTTTTTTTTTTTTTTTTTTTTTTTTTTGATATATATATATATATATATATATATATATATATATATATATATATATATATATATATTATATATATATATATATATATATATATATATATATATATATATATATATATATATATATATATATATATATATATATATATATATCGTATATATATATATATATAATATATATATATATATATATATATACTGCTTATGGATGTACGATGATATGAATCAGGGATGGGAGTCAGGAAAAGTAACTGACTCCGACTCCCGACTCTCGGATCGTAACTCGTAGTTAAATAATTGTTATTAATTAATTAATTAAACATTTTTGATTATTTTTATTTTATTATTATTTTTATTAATATAAATAAATTTAATATTATTATTATATAAAAATATAAATATATATATATATATATATATATATATATATATATATATATATATATATATATATATATATATATATATATATATATATATATATATATATATATATATATATATATATATATATATATGCGTGTGTGTGTATGTGAGAGAGGGAGAGAAAAAAAAAAAAAACATTTTTATAATTTTTTTTTAAATAATAAAAAGTCTTAAAAACTAAAAAGTTGGTGCAAACTAGGTGAGTAGGGAAGGGTGTCGGTAGGAGTCGCTTAATTTAACCGACTCCGACTCTCCATCCCTGTTCTAAACATTTATTATTCCTAAAAGATAATATTTTAATTTATGGAATATACTTGGGCACAACCAAATATGAAATACATGACTAAGTATTGGTTGTACAGGGAATGCAATCCTCAGTTGCCTAGCAGTACACAAATGTTCTATCTTATTACTGTGTATTTCTTATAATAATTAAAGTATCGGTATCGACACCTAAAAATAGAGTATCGGTATCGGCCTCTTTACTGGTATCGGTACATCTCTAGTAAACATATTGTCATATTATGTTTTGACCAAGTATAAATCCACTGCTATTCTTTATTTTCTTCCCTGGTTTTTTTTCATCTTTCATCATTATTCTATTGTCCTATCATTTGAAAGTAGATCTGCTGTATTTCTTATGGTTTTGGTCTTAATTTATCTACCTTAGTAGTTGCTTCAATACGAAGAGCGAAATGATAACTGATGATCTTGTCAATTTTTGCATTGCCTAGGGAAAATTATTAGTAGCTTGAAAGCAGAATACTGAAAGTTCTTAGCACTTGAGGCAAAAGCATTTACAGTCAAGTCTCATGGTCGACAAATTTGAATGGAAATCTTACAATTTTCCTTTTTAATAGTTTCTTAATTTAAGTTAATGCTTTGAAATTTTGTGTTCCACTTTCAAGTTCTGTTATTTTTTCTTTCCTTTCGAGATATTTATCCAATGATCAGGGCCTCCACATGATATACATCACACTGTTCATTAACTTACTTCAGCCTTTTGGGGCAAGTATATTTAAAGAAAGCATAACACAATGGAATACATTTTCTGTAAAATATATACTAAGCTGTTATAAATAAATTTATAGATGCAATGATTTGTTTATTATTTTAAGATTAATAGACACTTTCATTTAGGTATCAATAAGCTCTATATTAAATATTAATAACCTAATTTACAAGTTACCTACCATCATTAATGCTAATCTTCCACCCTTTAATACAAAAATCATCTCCAGTTGTTACAACAAATAGGTCTTCTTCCTCCACATTCTCCAAGCTTGGTAAAGATATGCCATATCCACAAGCTACACTACCACTGTGTCCTGAAACCATGAATATGTGTTAATTCTGTTCCATGTCCCATGGATACCAAAAACCCTTAATTTGTACAAGTTTGAATACTTTTTGAACTCAATATTAAATACAATTTAAAGGTAATTTAAAATGTAATGTATGGTTATTGGTTGCATCCTATTAAACACTAGAGGTTAAATATCTTGCAAACATTTAAATAAAATTTTTAAATTGCTTAAAAATATTTAAAAATCTCTATTGCCATGTGTAAAAACCATTATAAAACCAATAATAAAAATAAATTCATAAAATTAACATACAAGACATGAATGACTAGAGAAGATAGCGTAAATTTAACTACCAAACAATGTTTGCAAATTACTTTAAGTTTGATAATTATTAGTTAATATCAATTGAGGGAAGTTTTTAATATTAAATCATATTATTCAACCTAATAACTTTCTGTAATTTACTTTTAACACAATTATGGTATATACATATATTTTATAAGAACTATATTAACATGCACTCACCCTTAATACAAGCAAACTCCTTTGGAGAGGGAGATATAGAGCCATTAAAACTACATGGTTCATAAACCCAAAATTTTGCTGAGCCATCAGTAGATGTAGTGAGAAGATATTGTTCTTTACTTTTTGTTATAATCCACTGGATACAGTTGATAAAACTCCCATGATTTTCTTTACTAATACCAACAACATAAAAATTCTGTCAAAAAATAAATACTATGATAATATAGGCCTACATAAATGAACATATATATTTATTTTTTTACGTATCAATATATAGGTATTCCTTTTATATTTATATGAAAATTTAACAGTTTACAATTGTTTTACATCATATAAGGATTATCAAAGCATTTATTAGGCTAAAAGTTATTGCAGCATGACCAAAATCAAGTCACCACACACCACTGATATATATATATATATATATATATATATATATATATATATATATATATATATATATATATATATATATATATATATATATATATATATATATATATATATATATATATATATATATATATAAGGTAATAGTTACCAATGGATCGTAAAGAATAACTCTATTAGCTGCTGCATAAGCTATTAGGTTAATATCACAATTCCAGTCCAAGCATTTTTTAGTTTGGTTCACACCCGCAGACAAATATATTGGATAAGAGTTCATGTTGAAATACAATTGTAAATTTAAATTTTTTATTATATATCTATTTCATTTATTTTGAAACAATATACAAACTGAACTTTTAATAACTTTTTTGTTAATTGAAAATTTTTTTATCTTTCTTAAAAGCATCTAAATACCTACAAAAAAAGATTTAAACATATTAAAACACTAAATAATGGGTATCACATATTGCATAAAATTTAGTTAAAAATATTAAGTTTTGGTTTTATTGTACTGGGTCTAGTTTGATACAAAGAACATAACAGTTTTGAATTTATAATATACTTAAACTTAAAAATTACTAATAGAGCATATTAAGACTATAATATTTTTAACTATACAATATACTACAGTACCATAGTAAACTAAAAGATGGAGTCTGATACATAGAACATAACAGTTTTGAATTTATAATCTACTTAAATAAACTTAAAAATTACTAATAGAGCATATCAAGACTAATATTTTTAACTATTCGATATACTACGGTACCATGGTAAACTTAAAGATGGGTTGCTAATAAAAAAAGTTATTAATTAAAATTTAACCCAGGGTTATATATGATGTTTTAAAGAAATATAATTTCTATGATGAACAAAACTAGGGTCAAAAATAAATGAATTGTTGAAGTAGTATGTCTTTTGATTGGAGTCTCATCAAAAGGAAAATCACTGCAAATAAAGGACAATATGAGTAAGTTCAGACAATTCAATTTGTTCTTGTGTACTACACTCGTACATACTAAACCAATTTTGAACTCATAACCTGATACCCTTTTTCTATTGTCCCTGAAAAAGAAAGTGAATTGTAAAAATAGTAAAATTGTTATGAGGTTTTTTAATTTAAAGAAGTAAGGGAAATGTATAGTGTATTAAAAATTACCAACAGCATACAACTAGCCTATCATATTTTTAACCATTAGGGGTTACCAACCTTTTATTACTTGTAGAAACTCTGAGTCCTAACTTTCTGTTATAACTCATACATAATATCCTAAATTAAATATTTATTTGTAGGTTAGTAAAAGCTAATAATTAATCCAATCCATGGTTCTGTGTTCCCCAGGGGGTTTATGTGTACCACAGTTGGAAAACAGTGAACTATACAATACACTACAGTACCATAGTATACTTAAGAATGGGTTGATAATGAGAAAAGTGATTATTAATTGAAATTTAACCCAGAGCTATATAATTATGTATTATGTTAGAAATACAATATGATGAGTTTCATTTAAGATGAAAATTAAAAAAGATTAAATTATATTTAAAACAAAAATTGTTCAAGTATTACAGGATGTATATTGCTTTTTTTATTACATGTGGCTTTTAAATTGTAATCAGAGTAAACATTAGTTACATTGTAATTATGAGTCAAGGTGTTACAGCAATTATAATTATTTAAGATTAAGTTTTCTTGCAATTATTAAGAAAAAAATAATCGCATTAACTTTTAAGCATCAGCTTCTACAAATTTTCCTTCCTCCACAATGGGAATCTCAAACATTAGCCTAATTCCCAATGTTTTGTTAGTGACCAAAGATTTTAAAATGATCTTTGAGAGCGAGTCAAAAAATAAATCCTATACAATAAAAAAAAAAAAATAAATAATTCTAACTATAAAAAGTAGCATCAATAAATCGAATTCCAAGACTGGTTTTCCTTTTCTTTTTTTCAGAAATTTTGGAAGATCATGTTTGACAATGGTTCATTTTTAAGAATTTTAGAGCTCAAATTTTTTTATTTTTGGAGTTAAATTTTTAATTTCATATATATATATATATATATATATATATATATATATATATATATATATATATATATATATATATATATATATATATATATATATATATATATATATATATATATATATATATATATATATATATATATATATACCTCTAATTGAGCCTAATCAAGTACTTTCAAGTACAAGTAAAATTTTAAAAGTATAAATCATAAAAAAATATTTATCCTAAAATGAAAACAAAATTTATTTCTGTTCCTATGTAAGATTTGTCACAAAAGTTCTTGAAATTTGGATAAACCTCATTATTATTATTAAATTTTGCAAATTACTATAATTATTATAAAACAGATTAGGTTTTGCAATCTCTTTCTTTTTTTTAATACTTTGACATCACTCATTGGCAGGGCCCCTTTCAATGAAGGAGCAGAAATTTAAGATAAAAGAAAGTCCATATAAGACGAAGTAGGGAAAAACAGATGATGTAGAAAAGTTCCACAGAACAGAGGTGAATGGAAAGGATGAGACACCAGAAAGAGCAAGCCTGGAGTTTTCAATATTCACAAAAAAAATCATGTCAAAGTATGGCCTCCCTTGTGCTATGAGGGTGACACAATTATGGTGAAATGCTAGAGATAAATTATCTCAAATACCTGCTGCTGTAGTATTTATAGAAAAGAGATAGTGTTCATTATTGAAGGGTAAAGGGAGTTTGATAGTAGGGGGCAGTTTATTAGTCTTTTAGCCTTAGACCATCCAAAAAAAGGGTGGAACCAGAGCTCCCCCAAATGAGAGAACATTACTCTGTATAAGAGCGGAAACTTATATAATTGAAGTAACTTATGAAGAAAAAAAATCCCACAAACTGAACAGAAATCCTAGTTTCTTTGAAGCCACCTTAGTAACTGTTGTGATTTGAGATTTCTAGGACAATTTATTTTGTTTATGTTCAAATCAACACAAAAATCAGAATGTTTGTTGTTAATGTGTAGGACAGGAGATAGGAGTTCTAAAATGTTGAGAAGGAGATGTGAAGAAGTTGAGTTGTTTAAGTTAAATTTCACAATATTGAGAAAACCCTACCATGAAACCTCATCTACATCAGCAAGAAGAGAATAAGAAAGATGAAGTTGAGAAGCAACTCTGGATGCAAAGGGAGCAGATTTGAAATGTGTGGAAGAAAGGAGAGTTGAATCATCAATATAAGAATGAACAAACTTGAAAGCAAAAGTGAAAAGATTTTTTGAAAAGTAAGAATAAAGTTGGGAGAAAGAACTGAGCCCTGAGGGACACTACAAGTAACAGGAAAGAAGAAATAGGTCACTCCATCAACTGGTGCTGATAGGAAATGATCTAAGAGAAAACTAGACATGAATAAGCAAAGAGAAATAGAGAATCAAAAGGAGAGGAGTTTAGAGAGTAATGACTTGTATCATACCTGGTCAAAAGTTTTGAATATCTTCAAGCATTATCACAAAATTCACCATAGTCCCTAAGGGCAGGAGACCATAAATCAAAAGATAAGAAAGTATGTCATCAGTTGATCTCAATCATCAAACGCTATACTGAGAAGGGAATGAAACTCTAAATGATTCAGAAAATAAGAATTGAAGATACTTCAGAGATTTTAGACACAACACAAGAGAAAGCTAAAGCACTATATAGTAGGATGGATTAACGTAGCCACCCCTCTTTGGAATTGGCTCAACAAATGCATACTTCCAGAATTGAGAAAAAGTATTAGTACTGATTCACAGAGGGTAGAATTGAACGAGGATGGGTGCCAGCTTATTTGCATACTTGGAGAGGAATGTCATCTGGGTCATTAGCCTTAGATCTCAGGATCTCAACCATCCTGTATAATCTAGAATTTCAAATCTGCAGCCAACACTACATCCTAATGAGAAAACTGAATCTTCAATAATATATTTATTAAATAGTGATTCACTGAGGAGTGTAATGGCTGTTCTAGGTTTAGTAAAGATAGCAATAACATCCATAGTTTTATTATAATTACAATGTTCTGCCTACCAGCCTATGGTGGCGCATACATTGAACCTGAAGGTCTAACTGAGAAGGCACAAATAATAATCCTTAGAATGGGGCATCTTCACCAATGTCTCCTAGACTTTAGTACTGGTCACCCTTCATCCTCAATATGTAAAGAATGTTTATGTTTACCAACTTTGGTCCAAGAACCAGTATAAGTAATTTCAGATTGATTATATTCAATGGGAATATAGCCATTCAGGTTATTCACAGCTTCATCTCATCTGTCTACATCTAGAAGAATCACTTTATAATAAACTATTAGAAATTATTTAAAGCAACTTTGACACCAGCACACTATATACACTATTCTTTTTGACCTAGAAATATTATTCTCTAAATACTTCCTTCCTCTATGACAGCTAAAGGGAGAATCAAAAACAAAAGTGTAAACAAAGCATACATTGAAGATCTCACCACAGTGTATCCTTTGAACTTACTTATCTGCCTGCAAGTGGTGGTGATATGTATTTAATAAAAAAAAAAAATAAAAAATAAAAAAAAGATAGTAATAATTTGATATAGCACGAACCTCTCCTATTTTCACTATATTGAAAATATGAACTCAAAATATGTTTAAATGCATTCTACACATATTTTTCTTTGGCGGTTGAATAATATAAATACATAATAAAAAGAGAAACTATTTAAAAAAAAGAAAAAACTGATATTTTCACTACGAATGGTGAAGCAACTGTTCTTCGACTGGCCTTCGTTTGTACAAAAATAGCAAAATCAATTGAATAACAGGTTGCCATATTTGTCCTTCGACTGTTCCGTTATTTTTTTCTGCAATGTTCTGTTATACAACATCGATATATAAACCCAAATTTATTGAAATGTGTATTATTATTATTTAGATTTTATTTCACTTATGCCTATTATTATTATTATTTTTTTTTTTTTTATTATTATTATTTTTTTTATTATTATTATTATTAGTAGTAGTAGTATTTTTATAATTATTATTTATTATTATTATTATAATTATTAGTAGTAGTATTTTTATAATTATTATTATTATTATTATTATTTACTTTTCTAGCATACTTAATTCGACTTATCATAACCTGAACAACCGAAGATTGCCGTGTGATACAGGGCTAACTGATAGATGGAATGTTGCCGTGGCATACAGGCCTACTGCCGTATTACACCATATATATATATATATATATATATATATATATATATATATATATATATATATATATATATATATATATATATATCGACGACAGGATCGGTGATAAGGAGAGGACTGATTGCAGCAGGATTGAGAGGAGAAGACCCGATAGAGTCTTAGCCTCCTTTCTTGCTGGTGTATCTTTATTTAAATTTATTTTTTTTTGTTCAGTTAATATTTTTATTATATAACACAGACTACTAAAATGTGTTTCTTATTGCAGAAGTGATTTTGAAAGTTAAAACCTAATTATATATGTTTTGTATCATATTAATCATTATAACATTATTCATAATTGCTCCGTATCTTTACCAAAAACATTTCTTGAAATCTGAAAAACGATAGTGAACGCAGTGTCTGAAAAACGAACCTTGTACTTACCGGAAGGTGTTTTAAGACCATTTGCAGTGAAGGTAGTGTACAAATTATATAGTAATATATACATATGATAGAACACTAATGTTCCTACTGGTATAATTGTCATTAATGCATCTTTAACGTTTTAGATTCAAAAGTTATCATTGAAGTGTGACCAAAAATTCTATAAACCCTTATTGCAACTAGATGTGCAACTTCACAAGGTACTTGTGTGTTCATAATTATAAATAGGAAAAGTGGAAAGTTAATATGAAATATTAAAGTGTTAATTTTTGTATGTTAATGTTCTTTTTCGTTCTTTTTAATTATAGGGTTTAAATTGTGGACTTGTTTATTGATAATTGAAGTTTATACAATGGTTTGTTGAAAAATTGTCCCAGAAACTCAAAACTTGCCAATCAGAGAGTGGACTTTAAGGTGGAACTAAAATCCCCTTATTGCCAAAATTAAGTTAAGAATTTACAGAACTATATATATATAATTAGTAGTGTCCTTCACTAACCACTTCCTCTTTCTCCTTCCATAGTCTTGATCTTCTTATCTTTGAAATTGCTGGGCGCACAATTTTCAGTAAAAATTGTTTGTCTGAAAGCATTGATATAGAAAATAATTGAATGAAATTCATGTAAATTGATAGAAGGATTTATTTGAAATATTTAATTATAGCATTTAAATGATAATTTGTAAATTAAAAAGATAAAATAGAAAGTATATTTCATTTCTGACCGTGTTTGAAGAAAAACTTAGTTGATAAGAAGCTAGAATAACAATGGTCACTGGTGTTTAGTTTTATAGATGAATGAATGCTGATTCACTCATTCGCCTTTTCAAACATACAAATCAGCTGTCGGGCGGGTCCTTTTTATACCCTGATATCCGTTTAATTGAAGAAATACTGAAGCCTTGAAACGACAAGAAAGTGGAATCTAACACATCGTTCAAAGTGTAAGTGTTAAAACGGATTTTTATTGTATGATTGGGAATGCTTGTTGTGTAGTAGTATAGCGAGTTTCTTGCCGAGCGCCAATTACGCTTATACAACTTAGAGAAAAAATACACTGACCCTTTTGTTTTCAAACTCTCAACGTCTCCCCCCAACATACACAAAAATAAATTGGCGCCCGAACAGGGACTCGCTTGATAGTGGGTTGTCAGGGGTGAGTGTGAATACGTGAAACACCGAAGTGACCAAGGGAAGGGGGTTCTTCACCACCTTTATTATTATTTCTTATAGAAGTAGACCTCAAAAGAAATAACCCATTTATTTTATATAATTCTTTGTATTAATTGTATGTACCGGTGTGCAGAGTAAAAACATTGCTCGGTACACAGGTATATGCCTGTGGTTATTCTTTGTTTTGCAGATTGTGTTCCAGTCCGAGTGATCCAAAAAAAGTCTTTCAGAAAGTCAAAATGGCCATGTCTACTTCCATTCCTGATATGGAAATGGATGATTACCTGGATTCTTTGGACCAGGGCCAACAAAATATAATGGATAGCTCTGGAATTGATCGGAGTGGGGGTACAGAAAATGTTGTCTCTGCGCAGGCAGTACAACAAATAATGAATAATTTAAATACACAAATGGCATCCTTAAATAAAAAGTTGGAGGAAGCAAGAGACTCTCCAGATAGTAGAGACAAAGAGCTAGTAGTTCCATTAACTAAGAGTGAGGAAAATGTGGAAGGAGTTGATATTTGTCCTAGTGAACGTCCTTTAATTTCCTTGGAAAATAATGTGATTCATGTCACCACTGAGGGAAATGTTCCTATTTTTCCCAATGTGACTACATTAGAGATTATGGTTCCTACAACCACTACACCAGCTAGAATACATGCAAACTGCTACTACCCCAACTCCAGTGACATCCGTATATGCTAGACCATTCACGACATTCCGAGCACCAACACCAAATACCATATTCCGACCTCCAATACCAGAAACTAACATTGGACAACAGAGGAACCAAAACAGTGGAAGTAATATTTTTACTGCCAATCAGTTCGACATCATCCAACAGCAAATGTCATTACTTACTCAGACTGTTTCTCTTCTCACTATTTTAGTAAATAATTCCCAAAAACCAAAAATCCTGGAGCCAAAAGTATTCAGTTACGAGAAGGAACATGACCTACATAGATTTCTAGAATACTTTGAAAAATATTGTATGAAAAAGTATCCCCAAAGCCCTGACCAATGGCTCAGGTTATTGGAAAAGTATCTGTCAGGTAAATTTCTAAGACTTTATAATGAAATTATAAAGAATGTAACTGACTATAATATAGCTAAGGGGATATTAATAAAATGGTATCTCCAGGAAGAAAAAAAAAAGAAATGAAAATAAACTCAGGGCTTATCACTCTGCTAAAAGGCAAAGTGGGGAAGATGTTCACTTGTTTGCCTTGCGACTTGAACAACTGGCTGAACAAGCTTTCCCAGGTGTAAATATGAAGGAGCATGAATCTCTGCGTACAGCTTTCATTCTTAGTCTACCCTATAATGTTCAAAACAAGATCAGAGAATTCATTATACAAAATGAAATGTGTACTCAGACGAGGGTTCCCTGGGATAAATTGGTTCTTTTAGCTGATTCTTATGACCGTGAATTTCATCCCTGGAAGAACATTGAAACTATAGAGAAGAAAGAAGAATCTTCTGTTAATCTATCCAGGGATAATATAGAAGTTATACAAATAGATACTGTAATGCCGCAAGCCACATGGAGTGAGATCTTGAAAGGGTCATCACATCCTAGAGTTGAACGACCAAGGTATCAAAAATCAATAGAAGAGTCAGCAACACTGAAACAACGACCAAATACGACTACACCAAAGACAATGCACAAATCATGCACATATTGTGGACGAACTGGCCACACTGTTGACGAGTGTTATAAGGCCCTTGGTATTTGTAGTTACTGCAAGACCAAGGGACACATTCGAAATGATTGTTGGCATTACACAAAAAACAATTCACCTCCCAGGGGTAATAATAATAATAGAAAATCATCCCTTGAATGTCCTTTTTGCCAAGGGAATCATCTTGGAATTAATTGTAATTCCAGGAGATCCACCCAATCAAATAAAAATCCTCATAATTCACCTAGGGAGAATAGTTTTATAAACCTTCCTGTCAATAATAATAGTCCTCCTCAAGGAAAGAATAATACTCCCTTACCTCAGCGTATACGGTCAAATAGCCGTACGTTTGAAAATAGTACTTTGTCTCAAGATCCCTGGGTAGCTACTGGTGCGAAACCAAAAACAAAATACATAGAACATTGTAACATGTGTGGAGATTCACATTATGAAGGCAAATGTTTAGGAGATTCGGAAAACTGATCACCTCCGCAGTGAGTAATCTCACTGTGGAGGAATATAAAATTTTGGATCCTCCTATAGTTAAAAACACCACATTGTACGGATTAGGTGAATTTCCACATGAAACAGATTTTCCAGATAATGACAATAAAACCACCGAGGTGAATTGCAATCTTTGCCAAGCGGATGTAGATCCACTTATTATCTATGTATCCTTAGATGCAGGTAACAACTTTGTAGATTCGATGGTTGATACTGGTGCCGGTGTAAGCCTTTTAAATGAGGGAGTGTTATCACACTTATCCCCAGTAGAGCTTAAACCCTCCACAGAAGTTACTGCCATTCGAGGTTTTGGGAGAAAAGAAGCTATCCCTATCAAATTTTTTATAGAAGTTCCCTTAGTTTTTGATAGTGGTTTCACCACAGAACCCATTAAATTTTTCTTAGTACCAATAGAATACATGACACATAGTGTGATCCTGGGAGCAGTAGCTCTTAAGGACAATAAATTGTTACCAGACATGACATATCGTGAACTTTTACATAGAACACAGGATAACCTAACCAGCGTCGGAAAGGATATCAGCCTAACTATTCCCTTTTACAATTGTATAATACCAGAAACCACGATCATTCCTCCCAACACTTGTAAAATGTTAGCCATAGAAATACCTGATCTAAAACAATTATAAAGAGAAATATCACTTAGCAGGAATTTTTAGGAGAAAACCATTCAGGTTTGCAGTTCATTCCTGGTGTCTTAGATGTCAGTTTAAATGAAAATTTAGTTGCTGTTCTAAATTCTTCAAATAAGGAACAGTGTGTCAGGAAACAGACTTTGATAGGGAAAATTACTAATGTTAGGAGTAAGGATTTAGAAATTAACATAAATCAGGAAACACCTGACATTACATTCACAGATCCAAAAGACTATTGGAATGCAGAAAGGGTAAAAGTCGAATTTGGAATTGGTACTCTGTCGGTATCCACTGACCAACAAGACAAATTAATTTCAGTTTTGTTAAAGTATCCACATGTGCTTAGCACAGGGGAAAATGATGTGGGATTAGCCCAAAACATAACACATACCATTGAGTTGGAAACAGATAAACCTGTCAGGATTCCAGTTAGGAGATTCCAGGGCCCATTAGCACAAGAAATTGAAAAAGAATGTGCTGATCTTTTGGAAGGAGGTATCATACAATCAAGTAAGTCTCCATATTCAGCACCTGTAGTTCCTGTTAGAAAACCAGATGGTTCATTACGATTGTGTATCGACTACAGGAAACTGAACAGTGTAACAAAGGGAGACTCTTTCCCATTACCTAACTTGATTGATATGATCTACAACATGCATGGGAATACTCTGTTCACTACAATCGATCTTATAAAGGGATACTATCAAATAGCCATGGATGCTGATAGTATTGAGAAGACTGCTTTTTCCACACCGTTCGGCCAGTATGAATATTTAAAAATGCCTTTCGGTGTAAAAAATGGACCTGCTACCTTTCAACGTGGAATGATGATTGCGTTGGCAGGCCTACCATGGAATAAGGTTATGGTTTACCTTGATGATATTATCGTCTTAGGTAAAACCTTTGAAGACCATTTGGATACACTTGAAAGAGTATTAATTGCATTAGGAGCCAACGGGTATAAGTTAAAACCTAAAAAGACTCGAATTTGTAGAACAGAAGTAGAGTTTCTAGGACATAGAATATCTGTAAAAGGAATACAACCTTTGGAAAAGAATCTGAAAGGTGTCCTTGAATTCCCAGTACCCACAACAGTAAAACAATTAAGACAATTTTTGGGTATGGTTAATTTTTACCGTCGACACATCCCAAATTGTTCTCAGATATCACAACCCTTATCCTCTCAGACAGGGGGAAAAACTGTCACCTGGAATGACGCTTGTCAGGATGCTTTTGACACACTAAAAAAAGCATTAATCAGTCCTACAATGTTAGGATTCCCTGATTATTCCCCAGAAGCTTCACCATTGGAGTTATATGTGGATGCGTCAAATGTAGGTGCCGGAGCCTGTCTATCACAGAAACAGCATGATACACAAAAACCCATAGCTTATATTTCTACTACGTTCAGTGGACCGCAGAAAAATTACAGTACCATAGATAAGGAACTTACTGCTTTAAGATGGGCAGTTAAGTCCTTAAAAGCTTTCCTGAAGGGAGTGAAATTTGTTATTTACACTGACCACCAACCTCTGATTTACCTGCAAAACATGAGCATGGTAGACGGACGAGTAGCCCGTACATGGGAAGAACTAAACGATTATAATTTTGAGATTAGACACATTGTAGGGAAATCCAATACAATTGCCGACGCCTTATCAAGATCTCCAGTTCTTCACCAAGAAGCTGGAGAATCAACTGAATATAATCCTGCATCCGTAGAATTTGTACCCATGGGGTTTGAACTCATTGAAGTCCCAGGGGGTGGTGACGCGGTCTTTAGGTGCTTTTCCTTGTTCCTTTATGGGGCAATGGATAATCACCTGGAGATACGTGTGGCAGTTGTTGATGAACTTTTAAAGAATATAGGTAGATATCACCTTCAGGAAAGAAATATTAGGAAAAGAATTAAAGTAATGAAATGTGGAGGACAAGTTCCCATACCTGAAGTTATCGACTCTTTCTGTAACATCTTTAGAACCAGAGTTGAAGTGTATTATGATGATGAAAGGCCGATGATTTATGGGTTCCAATTCACTGACAAGATATGCAGACTGAAATGTCTTGGGGGAATCCACTATAATTACTTAAATCCAATAGCAACAAGTGTACACACTACTTTAAATGAAGTCATTATCACCATCAATGAGGTAACTCCCATTTATGATGGTATTGACTTAGCTAACCATAACATTAATGATGTGGATATACTCTCTGAACAAAACACTGATTCGATACTACGTGGTTTGCGGAAGCAGTTGCTATCAAATAATCATGTTTCTGCATGGCCATCTTTATTAAAGATATTTAAACCTTATAGTAAGGAAATCTTCATTGAAAAGGATATGTTGTATCGGCATACCAATAAACAACACAAACAAATGTTATTATCATTTAATTTATTAGTGTTAGTAGCTTTGAAATTACACTGGAACTTGGGTCATATAGGACGTAATAAAACATTAGATCTTATTTATAAACACTTCTGGCATCCTAGGACTAATCAGGTTGTATCTGATATAGTCAGGTGTTGTCCAACATGCCAAAAATTAAAAACTCATTCTAGTAAGATAATACCCCCAACATTAAAAATCAATTCACATAGTCCTTTTGATCTAGTGGCTATGGACTTATTGCAATTTCCCCCCACTACAGGTGGATATAAGTATGTTGTGGTCTTTATAGATCATTGTTCTAAATGGGCTTGTGTGGTACCCATACAGAATAAACAAAGTTCTACAGTAGCTGATGTTCTTGAAGAAAGAATCTTGCCTTTTCTGCCCAAATTACCGAATCGATTGCTGACAGATAATGGGATGGAGTTCATTGCCGAGCCTTTCCAAGTTGTTTTGGAAACATATAACATACAACACATTCGAACTTCCCCATTGCATCCAGCCAGTAACGGAATTTGTGAACGCTTCAACAGAAGTTTAATCCAATCCTTGCGATGTCTGGTCTTAGAAAATTCATCACATTGGGATGAGGAATTACCCTCATCAGTGATTATTTACAACCATACTTGGCACAGTGCCATTAAGATGTCACCCTCAGATTTTCTGTTGAAAGAATCACACAAAGAACCAGCTCATACGTTTCCTCAATATTGGAATGAAGGAACGATGAATTTTCAGTCTTATAAGGTTGGGCAGAAGGTAGCAAAGGAAAATAATCTTCAAGGGACATCAGGTCATTAACAAGTTTAGAATCAGATGGGAAGGACCATTCATAATCACTGTAGTGAATGATAACAAAGTCACCTACAGGATTAAACGAATGGGTAATCCAAATTCACGAGAGGAGAAAATCCATCACTCCCAATTGAGGAAGTGGATTGACATTCCCTCATATCTACAAAAAAATCCCTTCTTCAAAGAACGAGTGTTTCAATCAAATGAAGATGAAGAAGAGGAATTTTATGACACAGACAGTACCATAGATGATTTGGACCATATGTCCGAATTAAACATTAACACAGAAACAGAAAAACCTCCAATTATAGAGGAAGATAGTGATGATGAAGAGGAGTTTGAGGGGTTTGAAGTATCAGATAAATCCAATGAAAAAGCCCAACAATTAACCCAATTCTTAATGAACATGAGCACACCTGTAAACATACACCCCAAAAACATATCACCTATAGTGTTTGCTACATCAGAATCAACTACAGTTAATAGTACAACACCAATAGGGCCTATCAAGACTAAACATCCACACCAATCGTCCAATGTTTTTTCGCCTTTCACTCAATTTTCTATTTCTCTTTCTAACATTTGCTCACTTGTATTTTCATCTGATTTCGATCGCTCTCGTTGT